>JARHVA010008168.1:0-10000 GCA_037957365.1 Torreya grandis
CACATGGGTTGACACCATTATCATGTATGACCTTTGCCCTGGTTTCTTGAATGTTTTCTCACTAGCTTTAGAATATATATACACTACTCTCTCTCCCATTTAATATCCTTCCATACAATTTCTCACTCTCTTTTGCTTTAATCACACACATTATAAACTAGCCTTGAGCTTCAAAATTTAAAAAACTTTAAAACCTCTTCCTTGCTTCTTGCCACATCTCTAAGTCCTTTATATATTTATTGACTCATATCTCACTTGTTCAAATTGAATCCAACTCTCACTCTGTCATTAAACTCTTGTAAACAACCATGCCCTCTTTTCCCTTATCCTTGTAGCCCTATTTTTATAATTTTAGTTGGTATAGACATGTACCATATTTTTTTTGGGAGACTAAACCCATACTCAAATAACCTCTATCATTTTATAACCCTCCATAAAGTTTCAAGGATCAATTCACCCTCTAAACACCTTATCTCATTACTTCTCCTTGTCAATTAGCCTTTTAAAGACCTAGTTACTTCTGTTTTAAATATATATGTAGAGATGGATTAAAAATATGGTTAGATCAAGCATTGGTCAAGAAATCCAAGAAAAATGCATAAAGAACTAACAATCTAGGTGAACCTATTCAACAAGGCGTGACAATGAAAATTAAGATCAAATAAAAGAAAGCAAACATAAGTTACCTTCCCAAGAGATTCCCATCACCAAAATTCATCTCAAAGCATTTTTTTCCCCTTGATTTAATACTCAACTCTTCAATAATGGTGCAAGACAAGCTCCTCCACCATCTCAAGAACACCAACTAAGCTTGTCTCATGATATGAAATCAATGTCATGTTTATTAATGAAACTATCCTATTGAAAATAAAGAATTATCAAACTAAACTCAAATGACTTGTAGAGATAATCATGTATTATAAGTTTACACAAATGAAGCTTAATCAAAGTGGTCTTGGCCCTCCTATTTATATATTTTCCAAATTTGTCAAGATCAACCATGACCATCAATCTCAAGATGAATATGTGTGGCCATGAATTAATATATTTATGTAAATAATATCTATAAATATCCTCATAAATATTTGGGATGAAGGGGCATTAAAGAGGCATGGGAATCCATAATCCTAATATTTATTGCATTTATGGCTTATGGATGACACCCCATTGATCATGTCATTTGATGATGCAGTTAATAGGAATCAATTTACAATAAATAAATATTCAATAAATTCCATGGAGTTATTACTTAAGCTCATAATTTAGTTTAATTTACCTAAGTAAGATTAATCAATTTTAGTTCAATTCTTTGGAAATTGGTGTACTCCATTAATCAAACTGGTCACAAAGTCATATTACTTGGTTTTGATTTGATTGGAGAAGAATTACAAGGTGATTTTAGTTATGTATGAACCATTATCCTATTTAAGATGTTGTTGACATAAAATAACACATGCACATGTCATGTGACTCTGAATTAGAAGAAAAGAGTGATCTAGAGCACCAAAATGCATTTTAATCATTTTGATTCAAATTGATTTGATTAAATTTAATAATTAAATAAAATGCATTGCCCCATTTAGGGATACATTAGCCTAAATTGGCACTTGTATATGAAAATCTTGAACCATTTAGTGTGATGAAATGATTTTGGCCTAATTTGTATGTTTTCACAAATTTTGAGTAAGATTGACAATTTCAACACAATTGTGTTAGGAATTAGATGTATATATTTTGCCCCTATTTGAAAAGGCATGGTGATACATTCAGTTTAGAAATGTATTTTCAAAGAAAAGAGTTTTCAAGATTAAATTCAAAATAAATGACCCATGATGCCCCCTCGAAAGGACATATAAGGATGAAAGAGAAGGATGGAATCTCAAAAAAAGAAAGAAATTGAGATTAGCCCATGGAATAGATTAGATAAAAATGGGATAATGCTTACACATGTTGATTCCATCAATGATCAAAATATAATTAGATTATAATGGGCCCTAAGGATAGTGGGAATGGGAAGGAGACAATCCAAAAATATAAGTGACACACATTGAACACACCCAAAGCTAGGATGCAAGCTATGTGCATATGAAATTATTGATCCTGAGATAAGTTGCACACTAAAACATTAACATAACAAGGGAAAAAGTCTAAATATATTGGAATTAAAAGGAAAGGATAAGCGTGTCTTGAGTGAAAGGATACAATAATGTGCTCCATTATATTAAAATATGAGCATTTGATAAAACAATTTTGCCTCAGTAGGGCTGATTTTGATCACTGATAAAGAATGGGGTGCCCTAATAGGGCTGATTTGATTTAATGGTGTGTTCAAATGTTGTGCCTCATTAGGTAAAATTGGTATGTAATAAGTCAAATATATAACCTAATGCTTAAAGATGAGAAGGCACAAACATAGATGTGATGGTGTAATAGCTTTAAAAAAGCCAAAAAAAACTAGGCATATGAGGATGCACAAAGTGATGAAAGAGATGAAAATAAGAATGCATTAAGATGATCAAGATAAATTGATACATGTAATATATTCAAGTGTTCCCTACATAGTCTAAATGGATCTCAAGCTAATGTAGTTCACCCAAAAGTGGGAGAGAATGGAATGAGGGATGAATAAAATTGACCAGTGTTTAATTAGACCCATAATGTATGCCAAGAGATGCACATCTTACATAGAGTTAGGTGAGAGATAATCCATTGGTACCTAGTTTTATTGGTGTTTTTGAGATCTATTCATCAGATCTACATCAACATTGAGACTTGGAACCAAATCAAAAAGTGATTGATATAACAAAATGAAATTATGCATCATAAGTATGAGTAACCTACAATGACATTGTATTTTAATTACATTGAGATAGTACAAATGTGTATATTTATAACTAAGGATAATGATAAGAACTACCAATTCTAGAGTTACAACCATTTATATTTAAACAAAAAAACAAAGACAAAGAAAAAGAAAACATAAATGATCCTAACTTAAAATCAAGCTATGAATAATTAGGATTTAAGTAGGAATAAGAATGTTTAAAAATATAGAAAGAATAACTTAATAACATGAGATCAAGATATTAATAATCAAGATCCATGTGGACCATCAATATGTACTTGAAAAAAGAAAAGAAAAAAACAAGAACAAATAATAAAACAAAAGACCAAAACAGAAAAAAGAGGAAACAACCAAAGGAAAGAAGAAGAAATAAATGAAAATACAAGAAATCACAACAAAACACTAATAAAAAACAAATAATCACACACACAAAAAAAAAACATTAGTGTAGTTTAAAAATAATTATTCAAGTATGTGTAGTAGAGGCCTTACCATCTATAATAGTATACAAATAACAAGGACACAAGGCTATCAATAGGATGATAGGGAAACAACACAAAATAAATGGGGGAAGAGAAGAAAAGGAAGGGGGTGGCTAAGTTGACTCTAGATGTATAAAAAAAGTGGATTCTACCTACATAGTTCCATGGATGTGTGGCCCAACATGAACTTCAGGCCAATGTAGTTTTTATACACATAATATTTTTAAACTTTTATCAATTACTAACACTTTGTATCTTATAGGAACCCATCAAGTCTCAATATCTCTAAATGCATGCCTTAAGGGGTGTACTAGGAAAGGGGTAGGTAGACCATTGCTGCTTTGCAAGATTTTTGTCCTATTTGCCACTTGTTATCTACATACTTATCTCCTAAAACCATTTACCCTAAGATTATTCTTCTCTATTGTACCCATTTCAGGCATTTGCTACATTTTATCCTCTTATTCCTAACCTAAATCCCATTTTATCAATTATATATACTTAGTTGACTGGGTTGACCCTATACAGTTTTGGGGTATTTTCCAATTAGGAGCTAGTTGACATTTGGCTAACCTAGCTCATGACCTAATGAATTATTATCCAAAGTTGTGCTAGGTTGATGGGGTCAACCCTATTGGTCAAGATTTTTGGAAATGTTTAGGGTTAACTCCACCTATAAATACAAGTTCATTTCCATAATTTGATAATAAGAAGTAAGAGCAAATGAACATCTACTTATTGACCATTCTACTTGAAAAGTAAAGATTAGGGTTCTATACTTTCTTTGGAGATACGAATCTTGTCTTGTGGAGAAGTATTTTAGATGCATTAATAGGTTGTATAACCTAAATCTGATTTCACTTTGTTATCCTTACATAACACAATAATTTACTTCAAAGCACATTGGCTAAAGGAGAGATTGAGGCAAGGTGGGTTCATCTTTAAAGGTAAGAATTCCTAACTTTATTTCTCCTTGATAAGAGTAGATAGATAATGTATTTGTGCTTCTCTTCCATGTATTAGGATTTTTTATGCATTGACATGAATATATGTATTTTATGCATTTTTAGTTTTATTATTTCTAACCCCCACTTTGTGCCACAAGATTTGGTGAGCACTAGATTAGATTTACTTTTATTGCTCTTAGATTAGGTGAAATTTCAAAACCTAGGACCCCCTTAGAGTTATTGCATGATTGTGTTAGACTGGAGGCTTTGGAACCCTCCTTATTATAGTTTATTATGATAAATGATCCCCTAATTGAGTCAAGTAGATCCCCATATTGGTCATGTTCCCAGTTAATATATGTATTCCCAATTGGAAGTGTAGGTATGCTTTGTCTTCTCTGATCCAGGATTGATTTATATACATGTTGCATTTATGATTTCATACATTCTATTGAAATCAATGTGAAATAATCCTTGCAAGATTTGTTCACTTATTTTTAATTTTTTTATCATTATTTTTATCATATATTTTCCATATTGGATCAACTACATCGACACATTTCTAACTTTTATGCATAAGTTTAACACATAGTTGCATCGATATGACTCTAATTTTTTTGTTTAGGTTCTTTTTTTGGTAGAATATACTATATTGACTCAATTGACCTATTATAGTTTTTTAGACTTTTAGACATCTAGTCCAAACTACTAAGTTGATCCATTTAACCCTGTACATTTCAAGCGCTCAACAATAGGCTTCTGCAAAGCTAGATTGACCTAGTCGACCCTATTAGTAGGATTTTCAAATATTTATCAATATTATTTGACAATAATATCATTTTTATACATATTTAGACTTACCAAGGTTCCTTTTCATCCTTTCTCTCTTTTCTTACAGTATTTCCTTTCACAGTTTGCAATCTTTAAAACTACCCCTATACAGTCAACTAGATCAAACTTGTCGACCCAATTCTATATTATGTGTGTTATCTAGATATTTTATACCTTTACTTCTATAGTACATAGGTGACACTATTGACCCTATGTTATATTCTATGCATACACTATTCTATGCATAACCTTATATGCCAGTAATTAGCTCACACTTTCATTTCTTGTTGCTTGCATGCTTAAAATAAATAACATAGTATAATTAGGTGGTTTTTAATATATAATTTATTTTCACTATTTTTTATTTTATGCACACATGACCAAATCACAAAATCTTAAACAAACACTTTAACAATTATCTACATAAGGCCTACCTACATAGATTGCATCACCAAGGGTGCTAAGTATAAACACATGGTTAATGGCATATTTTGGCTAATATATTGACACCCTGATTGTTACAGTGTGTGAATTTAGGGGGTAGGCCCAAATACCAAGCTTTTAATATTACCAATATAGATCTCTTTCAACCCAAATGTCCTGAAACTATCCTTAGACTACTTTCTAGTTCCTTGCTTATAACCAACTTTCTATCACATTTAAAACTATATGCTAATAATACAAATAACATTTAGGCTGACCATCTAGTTATCTTTTAATTTTTAATTTGATTTCTTTCTCTTTGCTCAATTTCCCTTTGTATTGCAAAAACTTGCATTAGCTAGCACTGGTGCAAGGTTTTGTGTTTTGTGGCTTAATTGGATCAGCCTCATTGATCCAATTGATTATTTAGTTCCCTTCAATTATTAATTTTATAAATACTTGAAAAATTATTCTTCTTTTAGTGCATGGTCATTTTAATAGACATAATCTATTATAGGTTATCTAATTTTCTCTATCTGTTGTGTTTGTTTGACCCAGTCGACCCTGTACACTTTTTTAGCCTCTATATGTTGTGTTTGATCAACCCAATTGACCCTGTACACTTTTTTATCCTCTATATACTATGTTTGGTTGACCCAATTGACCTTATATAGTTTATAGGTCCTATCCTTATGCTAGGTTGACTCAATTGACCCTATACTATTTTTTTTACTTCCTTTTTCCTTGATTTCTCATTTCTTTTTCTTGGTTTAGTCTTTCCCCTTCATCATGAACTTTTTGTTTGAAGACAATAGTGAGTTAAATTCAATATACATGATGATTTTTAATAATCCTCATGGGGTCTCCCATATGAAGAGTAGGGATCCTCTCCTAGATGAGATTAATGTTCATATATCCACTTACACAACAGACTATGAGACCCATCCTCATACCTCTTCATAGCATAATCCTCTCTTCTCCTTAGAATATCAACTCAAATTAGAATATACCCTTGAAATGTTCTTCTTTATCTCTAAATTTTCTCAACATTGAAAAAGGATCCTTATACCATTTACCATCTTATGATTAGTGGTCAATCTAAAGAGCCTCATTCAGCTACTCCCACATTCTCAAATGGATTTGTGGGTAATAATCTCTTTGATTCTCAACCTCTTCCCTTGATTATGACCCCTTATCATACCATGATCTCTTCTTATTTAACTTCTTCCACTTCCATGCCTAGTATCTCCACTACCATGATATGTTCTACCTCTAGTGAGCCTCTTATAAGATCCACTATCCTTAATACTTATACTAGTGCATCATTTACTACCCAAGGTAACCATGATTCTCGTAATTCCTCTTCTCATCCATTCACTATTCCATATTTTGATTCACAAGTAAATTTTTCCACTAGTGCCTCTCATTTTCATAGTTCCTTTCAAGCTCATATCAACACCAATAGTAGTACCCAAGCTAATAATACCAACTCTAATGGTTAAAATAATGCTAATAATGTTGATCAAACCTGCCAACTCTTTTTACAAACACTCAATCAAATGAGTACATTTCAATATCATAATACAAATCAAATGATGAGAATGCAAAATCACCTTCTTCATCTTTAAACTCATCCTCAACCAATGACTTGGGGCACACATAATCAAAATATTCTCCCTCCTCTCTGAGATTCCCAAGGCAATATCATTCCTCAACCTCCTTTGGTAAAAAAACCATTAAATATATTCAAAATGAGCCTTTTATCACTCAAATTTCTAACATTGATATAAGAGGTATCACCCCTACAATTTCTTATAATGGATCAACTGGTCCTACCCTTCATCTTAAAACATTTGGAAATCTTTATAAGGATTAGGTCAAATTAAACACCTTTGCTACTACCAAGCTCTTAGATAATAACCTCATGAGTGATGACTTAGATTGGTACAATCAACTTAGAACTCATTTTATTGCTAGTTTGGAATATTTAGTGAATGCTTTAGTTCAAGACTTCCAAACTAGTGATCTTCTTGAAAACACTTTAGCCCACTCCACAAATTGTAAACAACTTGAAAACAAAACTACCCAAGCTTTTGTTAAAAGGTGGAAAACTTTGTCAAACAAGTGTGAACATAACATGTCTAATGATAACCTTTTCCATATCTTCACTAATGCTATTTTTTCTAAATTATAATATCAGGTTTTCACTCTCTCTCCACGTACTTTGGAAGAGGCTATTGACCAAGCTAAATATCAATATTTCATTATACATCAATTCAAGCCACCCTAACCTTTTGTGGGTCCTTGCTTCTTACTTTAAAAAAATCAGAATGCTACCAATGATGGTGTCACAAACTCTTATGACACCATTCACATCATTCAAGTTGTTGTTCCTAACCAATCTTTGAAACTAGTTCCCCCTTACAAACAATATACCAATCATCATTTATCTTCACCAACTACTATCAAAGTTCACAAACCCTTAGCCTCATCAGAATTACTTAAGTGTCTACCTAGGCCTCTTTGATGAGAACTTAACCCTACTCATCCTATGAAATCCTAGTATGATCCTAACAAGTTTTGTTGGTTTCATGCTAGTTGGGGTCATTCGCATGAGACATGTAGGTAGCTTCATAATTTAGCTATAGATTTTCTTCTTGGTCTTAATTTTTATCATGACTATATCATTTGAAATCATCAATAATCTTATGAAATTTATTTTAGGGCTTATGAATCACATACTAAATATCAAGCCTTAAATCAAGCTAAAGGTCATTTGGATATTTACAAAGACCCTCTTCCTAATCACCAACCTAATCAAGACAACCAAAACATGCCCACCCCTTCGACCAACAATGTAGAAAGTCATTTTGACCCAACTTCTAAAGAGAATGTGATTAACATGACTAATATGTAAAGTGTTGTTGGCTTTATTGATTCCCAACCTATCTTCACTCCTCCATTATCTCAAATATTCCATGTTACCCATGATTCTTCTCCGAATCATTTAAATGAGTTGGGTAAAAATGAAATTATAACCTTTGATGATCCAAATCCCAATTATCCCTTAGATAACACTTCCCATTCTATTTCTACCATCCCTCCATCTTCTAACAATAATGATAATCAAGATTTTACTAACACTTCTTCTACCAAATCTTGACACCAACCTAAACAACCACTTCATCTTCATAACATAATTTACTATCTTATTCTAAGCCTTCTCCTTATTATCAAAATAAATTATAATGCACTTCGGTTCCTCCTTTTGAGGACCTTCTTAATCACTTGAACCTATTTCTAATAACCTTCTTATGGGTTATGATGAGTGGGATCCCATTATGGAGCTCACTAATCTCCCATCCCAAATTTCTTTCCTTAAACTTATGAGGACTTCTCCACATCATATAAACCATCTTATGAAACTATTGTTTGAAATAAACATCCCTTATCCTCCCCTAGTAGGACTTAAAATAACCTTATCTAGATTTGAGGATAACATATTACAATAATGTGAAGAGATGTTAATCCACGTTGACAAAATAATGGACACTTCTCTTTCCCTAAAATTTTCTATTGCTTCTATGATTCCCAATGAGATTATACTTCATGAAGATGATCCTCCTTTATTGATTAGTGTCCAAATAGGTGATATACAAGTCAAACATGAATTTATTGATGAGGGTTCTAACACCTGTGTTGCCTTTCTTGATTTTATCAAAACCCTTGGATATTTTGAATGCAATCTCAAGTACATTTGTAGCACATGCCAAGGATATGATATAAGTAAAATTCCTCCATTAATTTATGTGTGGCTTCCCATTATTGTCCCACCTATCATCATTCATGCCAAAGTGGTGATCTTTAACTTTCCTCTCTCTTATAACCTCTTGCATGGTAGGCCATGGACTCACCGTATGAGAGTAGTTCCTTATTTTGCCTGCCAGTGAATTAAATTTTCTCAAAATGGATCCATTTATAAGATTCAAAGAGATACTAACCCTTATAATTTTGAATAATTCCAAGATCGTGGTATCTTCAAGATTCCTACTCTTGAACCTTTACACAGTGTTCCATTTTGTGAGTCTCAAATCTTTAATTTTCCTATTAATTCAACTCGAGGTTATAACGGGCATCCCAAACTCATTGGGAACATTCCCACTAACCTCTTAGACTCTAATAATGAAATTAACTTAAATATTAAAAAAATTTAGCTCTCACCTCATCTCATCTCTTAACTTCTAGCTTCTTTGTAGCCTCATTCTCACAAACCTCCTTGTGATGACATTCCTATTGTCTTAACTAAGACTGAAAATTCTATTCACCATACTTTATCAGATGACAAGGTCATCCCTATTTACATCATTGATATTCACATACCTAATAATGATGATGGTTATTCTTTAGATGATCCATTCCTAGGTGGTCTTGTGTAGGCCCATGATGCTGAGATTATCCATTATCATTCTTCT
>JARHVA010008168.1:15000-80000 GCA_037957365.1 Torreya grandis
TAGGTGATGCAATCCCATATTCCTTGGTACTTATGCCATAAGATGTGGCTCCATCCACCAAGTGTAGTGCCATATCACCTCCATCCATGCTAAAGTTGGTGCAACTATGTCCCAACTAGGCCATGTAGTAGTAATGTGCCCATATGGATGTCCTACTATAATTTACCATCTCACTATCCATAACAATAGCACATGGGGCACAACCCATGCTACCTAGTCATGTCTCTATCTCTATTCTTGAGGTGATCTATCATCGACCATATGGGGCAACCCAATCAACTGATACATGGGGAACCTCTCATAGATCCATGACATCAATAATATGATTGGTCTAATATAATTTTACCCTCTGGACAACACTTCATACATATCATGTATGATTTATACCCAAATGATAGACCCTAGGTCATATAACACCCTCTCCTCTAGTATCATTTGGCTTAAGGCTATCACGAAAAGTGGTATAGTGTCACAACACTCATGTTATCATAAGTCCTTTCATAGCCTTCTAGTTGTTTGAAACCTATAAGGTATAAACATCAAACATGCTCACCCTCTATCCTAAACATATCCTCTCTGAGCCTATAGCCCATATGATTAAGGCCCTCTTCTCCTCATCGCTATTAGGTATCTAGTAGTCATAGGTGTTCCTGCTATATACAATCCTAGGATGTAATATACATCTTATAGGGTGATGCCCACCTCTATCATATCCCCCTCTACCTCCCACCTAAAGGTTTTAGTCAATCATTCCCAGCATCCCAAAAACATGACTAATAGATCTAAGTTTAGGAGTATCTTACACATCTCTGCTATGCCTCTTATGCCTATAGAGATAAGCCTCACCCTATCCTCTATCATTAGGTAGTTAAATAGATTTAGTATCCATGATGTATCTACTAAACATTAGAATCTTGGTCACCCCTAAAATCAAGAAATAACAAAATTTGTATTAGATTTTTCATGTCATGTATAGTCAAAATACATTCTTTTTAAATTTTAATTAAAAACAAGCCTAAACTACTTTAATTTATTCATTTTAACTTATTTTCATCCTACTCACCCCTTTTATCCCTTATTCATTTTTGGCCACTTTATCACTCTTTTAGCCACTTTCACACATTTTCATACTATTCTAGTTCTTTGGTCAAATTAGTTTGACCTAAAAATTTCCCTATTTTTGATTTGATTAACTTAAAAATCTAAGTCAACCCTCTTATTTCCCCCTCGTAGTACTGCATTGTCATACTAGTCTTTTTTGCTCAGTTGTAAAAACTACACTAGATCAATAGTCTACAAAATATATAGGGTTGACACATACCTACTAGGTTGACAGTGTGAATTTTTTCATATTTCAGCCTATTGGGTTGACCCAATTATTTTTCCCTACCAACCCCATAAATTTTTTAAAATAAGTGCCTTCTGTAAGTTATTTCCTTAAACCCTTCAAACCCATTTCCTTATTTGTTTTTTTCTACCCATAGCATCTAATTTGGTTTCATTTCAACATCAAGAAATGCTTAAAATTACAAATTTCTAAAAATACACTTAAAACATTAAAATATTCAAAAACTAGCTTAAGATTCTCAGTTGGCTTCCTGACCAAGCCTATCATCTCAACATCCTAGCTTTTTTCATCTCTCAGAGATATTTTTCTCTCCTTCACAAGTTAAAAATAAAAAATGACTTTCATTTCACCCTATTTAATACCACTTTTCACAAATTTAAATCTTTTAATTATTTTTTGGTAGATTCCTGTTTTTGCCTCTATCTTTGTTTTTATTCATCCATTTTTTGAACCATAAAATGTTATATAATCATTATGATGTAGATAATTTTTCCACTACTATATTCTTATCTTCCAAAAATTTATATTTTTATCTATTTTTGCACTAACTTCTATAGGTTCGCCTAGTGTTCTTCATATTGGATGTCTTCACCTCTCTTGAAATCTATTTATTTATCTACAATACTAATGTATATAAAGGTTTTTTTTAAAAAATTATGTCCTTTCATTTATCTTATTTTCTTCTTACTACACTTTACTTAGCATCAATATTATGTGTTACATGTTCTACTTTTTGAAGCACCATCCCATGTTACACTCATGTGACACGTGATGAGCTTCGAGTGGGGAATTTATATACACATAATATCTTCAAATTTTTATTGATTATGAACACTTTATATATTATATGAACCCACTAAATCTCAATCTCTCTGAGTGCATAACTTAAGGGGTGCACTAAGAAAGGGGTGGGTAGACCATTAGTGCTTCACATGATTGTTTTCCCTTTTGCCACTTGTTATCTACATACTTGTCTCCTAAAACCATTTACCCTAAGATTTGTATTCTCTATTTTAACCATTTTAGGAATTTTATACATTTTATCCTCCTATTCCTCATCTAAATCCCATTTTATCAGTTGATTGTAATAGGTTGACTAGGTCGACCCTATATAGTTTCAACATTTTTTTCATATAATCTAGTTGACTTTTGACTAACCTAGCTCATGACCTAGTGAATTATTGTCTAAAACTATGATAGGTTGAATAGGTTGACCTTGT
This sequence comes from Torreya grandis, assembly GCA_037957365.1. Taxonomy (NCBI): domain Eukaryota; kingdom Viridiplantae; phylum Streptophyta; class Pinopsida; order Cupressales; family Taxaceae; genus Torreya; species Torreya grandis. The sequence continues at coordinate 17,569 of JARHVA010008168.1, forward strand.
CAATCAATATTTTTAGAAGCGTTTAGGGTTAACTTCACCTATAAATACAAGTTCATTTCCATCATTTGATAAGAAGCAGAATAAGAAGTAAGAGCAAATGAACATCTGCTTATTGACCATTTTACTTGAGAATTAAAGATCAGGGTTCCATAATTTATTTTGAGATACGTATCTTATTTTATGGATAATTATTTTGGTTGTATTGACAGGTTGTGTATCTTAGAGTTGATTTGTCTTTGTTATCCTTACATACCATAACAATTTCTTACAAAGCACCTTGGCCAAGGGAGAAATTGAAGATCGACAGGTTCATCTTCAAAGGTAAGTATTCCTAACTTTATTTTTCCTTTGTAACAGTAGATAGATAATGCATTTATGCTTCTATTCCATGTATTAGGATTCCATATACATTGACATGAGTATATGCCTTCTATGCATGTTTAGTTTTATTATTTCTAACCCCCAATTTATGTCACAAGATTTGGAGAGAACTATATTAGATTTAATTTTATTGTTATTATATTAGGTGAAATATCAAAACCTAAGACCCCCTTAGGTTTATTGTGTGATTGTGTTAGATTGGAGGCTTTGGAACCCTCCTTAGCATAGTTTATTGTGATAAATGATACCATAATTGGTTCTAGTGGATCCCCATATTGATCATGCTACCACTTCACAAATGTATTCCCAATCATAATCATATGTATTTTCTATCTTCTCTAAGCTAGGATTATTTTATAGACATGTTACATTTTTGATTGCATACATAGTTCTCCTAGGAAGTGGGATAGAAGGAAAAGTGATGACCAAAAAAACCTGATTAATTTTGTAGAGGAAAAGGGAAGATAGGAATGGCCTTAAAAAATAGAAAGATAATAGGATACATGAGAATGGTATTGAAAAATGGAAAGCTCATGGGATAATTACTTATAAAATGGCAAGCATGTGGGATAATTATTTGCAAAACAACAAGAGTGTGGAGATCAAAATATACAAAAGTGAAATAAAATGTTTTTGTTCTTTTTTAGAATGTTTTATAATGTTTTTAGTGTTTTTGGGATAAAATATGTATAAGGGGAATTAAATAATCAAGGAGATGCTCATCAAAGAATAAAATTTCCAATAATAGCTAAGCCAAATACAACAACACATGCTCATAAATCAGTGAGATCAAGGATCCTATTAAGGTAATAATGCCTACCAAACAATAGAAAAATAATAGAATAGTATGCAACATGAGATAAAATATAAAGAACCATGTAGTAGGTAAAACCCATATGTTACAGTATCCATGTTCACTTGTTTATAGAAAAATCTTAAAAAATAGTGTCCTTGCTAATCTACTTTGTAGAACTAGTGTCGAAAGTGTCCATAATGCCTATGAGTCATAATTAGGATCATAATTGGTTAAGGGATGAAAGTGTTTGAGTTAAAATATCCCAAGACATGAAAATAATTTGGTTGTCAAAGAGAATGATCTAGAATGAATGGGGTCCTTGAATAGGATGGTATAGAATGATCTAAAAGAGGATGATCCAAGGTAGGATAAAATGTGTTTAGAGTGCCAAGGGTCCAAATATTTCACTATATAAAGTTATGAAAATAATATGGTTCTCAAAATAATGGTCTAGGGTAGTCAAAATAATATGGTTCATTAGAGGATGATCTAGGATATAATGGTAGGATATAATATTTCAGCATAGGTTTCCCCCAAGTAAAGGCTCTTATAGACAATGGTTCAAAGCTATTAATTATATAACCTCTTGAGGTGCATAATATTCATGGGATATGGAATTTCTTCACCATTTGGAGTAGCCAATTGATATGCCCCTAATTCATAGTTCATTATGATAAAAAAAGGTCCCAACCAATTAGGTTGGAACTTACCTTTTTTATTACATTCAACATTTATGTTCTTCTATTTCTCTTTCAATACCAAATCACAAATCTCAAAATCTTTAGGGAGATTGTGATTCTTATAGCTTCTCCATAATCTATTCTAATAGGCTTAAATGTTTTTTAGGTCAGTTAAATGCTTGCCATCAAGAAGTTTTAGTTATTTCAACCTTAATACTCTATATTCTTCATCATCTTCAATATGTTCTAAATAAACTTGTAATGAAGGAAAATCAATCTCAATTAGGATAATAGCTTATGTGCCATAAACAAGGGATTATAGAGTGGCTCCTGTAGGTGTTTGGTGACTGGTTCAATAAGCCCAAGGGGAAAGAAATATTTGAAAGTGCCAATTATAGCCAATATCATTGACAATCTTCTTTTAAATGGCTATAATAGTTTTTTTTATGCCTTAGCTTGTCCATTACCTTGCAGGTTATATGGTGCAGATTTTTTGTGCTTGATTTTATTTTTTTCACAATGGTCTTTTATATCTCTATTTACAAAAATCCACCATTATCAAATATAATACGTATTGGGATGCCATATCGACAGATGATATGGTAATGAATGGACTTGGCTATTTGATTCCCAATGACATAAGTGAGAGGAATGACCTCAATCCACTTAGTAAAGTACTCAATACCAGTTAAAATGTGTTTATGGCCATCTAAAGATATTGGGTTTATTTTCTTGATGAGATCAAGGCCCTAAGTAGAGAATGGCTAAGGTGTTGTGATCATTTATGGTGGTAAGGATGGTGTGTGTATCAAATTTCCATATTGCTGATAAGGACCCCACTTCCTCACATAATTGCAAGCATCTATCTTCATTTTTGGCCAATAATAGACTATTCTGAGGAGATTTTTAGATAAGACTACATTATTGGTGTGGGTCCCACACATTCCTTCATGAACCTCCTTCAATGCTAGCTTGGATTCTTCCAAAGATAAACAATGAAGTAGCATTCCATCATAGCCTTTATGATAAAGCATGTTTCCAAGGAGGGTATAATGGGCTAGATGATGAAGGAATAATTTTTGTTAGTTATTGAATAAGTTAGGTTGAAAAACCTAATCATTGAAGTAATTATAATGGTCTTGATACTAGGACAGTTCAGGTGGGGGATTGTGACCAACAATGGTGCATACCCTTTCTAAATTTGATATAATATGTGTAGGATATAGAAGATTCTCAATCAAAAATAGATATTCTTTAACACCACCATTAATTTGTATCATAGATCCAATTGTTGTTATTGCATCAATAGATCTGTTACTAGCCTTTGGTATTTTTTCAAACTATAGAGATTAAAAGTTGAACCTTAAGATTATCCATGATTTTCTTGTAGGGAATAAGGTTATTATCTCTAGTTTGATACTGATTAGTGGTTTGATTGATGATCATTTGGGAATCACCATAGACTATTAAGTTTTGAATATCCCACTAAACTATAAGATGAAGTCCTACAATAAGTGCCTCATACCTGGCCATATTATTGGTATAATTAAAAATGATGTGGAACACTTTGGGAATCAAATCCCCTTGTATTGTAATCAACAATATATTTTCTCTAAATCTATGAGAAGTGAAATAACCATCAAAATAGAGTTTCTATTCTTTAGGTTCATGCTGTAATTCCTCCACTGCCATGATAAGATCATTTGGAAAGTCAAATTTGAGTGATTGAGTATTTATAATAAGGGATTCTACAAGTTGATTAGCAATCACCTACCCCTTGATAGATTTATAATTTTTATACTCAACATCAAAGTCTCTTAAGATAATGACCCATTTGGCCATACATCCTATGACAACTACTTTAAATAATAAAAACTTGAGAGGATCCCCCTTAGCAATAATAATTATTTTGTTATTCAACATATAATGTCACAACTTTTAGGAAGTGAACACCATAGATAAACACATATTATCAATAAGAGTATAATTGTGTTCATAATCCACCAATGTACAACTTAAATAATAGACTGCATGTTCTTTACTTTGATCATCATGTTGGGCCAAAAGTGCCCCCAGTGCATGCTTAGTTGATTATATGTAAAGTATCAATGGTTGTCCAGGTGTTGGTGATCTCAAAATTGGTGGGTTGTCCAAATAGGTCTTGAGATTCAAAAATTCTAACTGATAGTCTGCACCTCATTGTAACATGACCCCTTTCTTCAAGAGATGTGTAAATGGGTGGAACTTATCTACCAGTTGAGAAATAAACATGTGTATTGATTGAATCTTTCATTGTAGGATTTAGAGCTATTTAAGATTTCAAGATGGAGTAATTTCAATAATATACTCCCTATTTAATCCCTCTTTGTGATATAATGAACCCTATAAATTTCCTTGAAGTGACTCTAAAGACACACTTCTTAGGATTCAGGTAGACTTTATATTCATGAAGCCTCTCAAAGATTCTTCATAGAAAATCAAGATGTCCAACACATGTTCTTGATTGTTTTAGTATGCCATAAACATAGTCCTAAAAAATATCATGCATTATGTCATGGAAGATGACAATCATGGCACATAGATATGTGACTCTAGTGTTCTTCAATCTAAATGGCATGACTTGATAATAAAATGTTCCCCATGGAGTTGTGAACACAGTCTTGTGTTGATATTCTTGAGATATCTTGATTTGATTATATATAGAATACCCATTCATGAGGGATAACATCTCATACCTAGAATTAGAATTGATAATCATGCTAATGTTGGGTAGAGGAAAATCATCTTTAGGGAATGCTTTGTTGATATCCCTAAAATTAGTTAAAAGAGGTATGCCATGTGGCTTCTTACTGATTGGAACTATGTTTAATATACTTGGAATAGTCTAGTGGTATAATTAATTTGGCTTTCAATGATTTCTCTAATTCAAATTTCACCAAAATATTAATGCATGGATGTATCTCAATTTTTGTTTCACTAGTTTGGCATTTGGATAAATAACAAGGTGATGCACCACTAAGTGAGGGTTTAAGCCTAACATGTTGAATATGCCCATTCAAAAATGTTAATGAAATACATCAAAATGGATATAATGTGTTCACATTATAATTTTTTAAGGGAAGCTTCAAGATAAACAATTTTAGGATCATCATATGTTCCCAAGCTCACTTTAACATTATTTTCTATAAAAAGTGTAGAATCATCTTCTTCTAGTATAGTTTCTTGGTGTTCCTCCCAAAGCTCTAGATAATGTGATGAATCCGAATCCACCATCTCAGGTAATGGACAAGTATAAAAAATCTCTGTTAACTCAAGAGTAAGACACTCAAACATTTTCTATTATTATGAAGAGATGCTTTTACTAGCTATAGAGATAGGACTTTATGGACCTTGGGAATCCTTTGGGGATGAGAAAACTTTCCTATCCAAGAGCACCTAAAATAGGTTTTCACTTGAGGGCTAATCATTTTTATTATTTTTTCCTTGATCAACAAGCACCTCAAAGAGGTCACTTAAAGACCTCAATGTTTTACCTTTATTATGACCAAAAAAAATTTCCTAATCTCCAAATTAGGTAGAAATATCTAACAAAAAATCAAAGCCTTGTTTATATTTGCCAATGGGTAATCCATATCTTAGGCCAATGTATTTTGTAATTGATTCTTCATTTTGGAATTCATCAAGGTGTATGAATGAATTTTAATAGTCCTAATCAATGATTCCAAGATGATAAAAGCATATGGAAGAATGGGGTGTTAAGGTTATAATGGAGTTTTGATCAAATAAACTTGAGTCAACAAGTTCATCAAAAAGGCTATAATGGGATACTACATCACTATTAGGAGTCTTGTCACTAGTCAATTCAGAAGAATCACTATCAAAAGTCAAGAGGTCACCTCTAGGTGGTATAAATCCAAGACCATGATTCAAATTAGATACTTTAGTTGATAAAGATTATAGGATTCCTTGTGATCATAGGCTAAGGCCTCATCCTATATAATCAAAATTGTCCATGATTCAATTAGGGATTGGATATTTTGGATTCTAAAAACAATCTAAAATGTTATGAGAATATAACCAGACTCCTTCAGTGAAAGCCTTTCAATCTTGCTTTGGAAAAGTAGTAGGTACAAATACCATAGGTGGTTTCTTTTGTTCTTTCTTTTATTGCTAGATCAAGTTGGGTTTGTTTGGGATTTTAGAAGGTTTGGGTCTACCAAATTTTTTAGGAGACTTTTATAACATGGCAATATGAAAGGAATCCTTAAGATGATATGTGTAAATACCCACGTTTTCTATAACAACTTATTTTCCAAGAGTTGTGGGAAATGGATTAGTCTAAGTGGACACAAGGTAACTAGGGTTGATATAATTAGATGGATGTGGATGTGAAAATAGTTCCTTTTTATTTGAAATGAATTCAAAACTAGGACAATAGTTATAATTATGATACTCAACCTCTATATGTTTGTAATATTGATAAGGTTGTAGACTAATAGGAATAGTGACCTTGATCCCATCATGGGGAAACTTATGGCACTAATGTAAGGTATGTGGAATGGCTTGTACTTCATGAATCCAAGGATGACCAAGAAGTATGTTATAAGGCAATTAAATATCCATAATATGTAATAATTTATGGTTAAAAATAGACCCACTAATAATTGGAAAATAAATGATACCAAAAGACTTCCTCTTAGCATTATTGTAAGCCTTTATGGTGATCATTTCTAGTTGAATGTCCTTCACAATGTAGCCCAATCTCTATATTAGCTTGAGGGACACTGTGTTCAGCCCCAAACCATTGTCTACAAGAACCCACTTGATATTATGGTTTTCAATGATGTCCTAAATATATAATGGGTTATTATGGCTTGAACATAGGGTAGACATGTCTTTATGATCAAACATGAGCTATTGAAATGAAGACAAATGTCCCACTAGGGTTTGGGACTATTTAGGATATATATCTTTGGGAATATTTGATTCTTATAAAATTCTATTCAAAATAGTTCTATACACTTTAGACATACATAAGAGATCTAAAATGGAGATTTACATAGGGGTTTTTCTCAATTAGTCTAATAGACTATAAGGATTTTCAACAATAGGATGAAACAATTTAGCCTTAGATGGTAGATTATTTAGATTTGGTTTTGAAGATACAATGTTCACATTGGGTTCAATGTAATAAGAGGGAAAAGGGCCTTGAAGGGTAACTCATAAGCATTTATTTGAAACTATGCAACCTATAGGTGACAAGGAGCCATTATAATTTGAAGATGAAGACAAAGGGCCTTAAAGGGTGATTTGTAGGCATCGATTTGAATTGGATCAATTTAAAGTTAACAAGGATCCATTATAATTAGAGGAAGGTTGGGGTCCAAAAATAGTAACCCATGTAAACAAAGTCACAACAAAATTGCATGAACTTGATGAGGCATTACTAGAGGGAGAGGGTGTTGACCCTATAATAATGGGTCCCATACTTTGAGGAGTAAGAGATGGTTCATAGGATTTAATAAAAATAGTGGTAATGTGGGTTATATAAATGCATCCCATGGTATTTTTATATTCATAAGGCATGTTGTTATAACCCAAGTTGTTAGAATGGGTATTATGATCCTACTTGTGATCATGCTGATTATGATTTTGACCTTGATGATAATTTTGATTCTAACATTGATTTTGTCCTTGGTTTTGATTATTCCTTGGTGGTTGTTGATTATGCCAAGGAAATTCATCTTGGTATATTCCCATATCCTAATTAGTTCCCTATGGAGAAATCTTGATCTCAACTTCACCACTCTTGATCAAATCTTTAATAAAGTGCCATAATTGGAAGAAACAATAATCACCCTAAATAACAACATGATGAAAGTTTCACCATTAACTTTACTTATACCAATCTAGTTTTGGTTGATCACAAGGATATGGCCTTTGTACCATCCATACAATCAAGTTATCTACTATGAGATTTTAGAAGAATATCTCAACAGGTTCTCTCAATTTGCTGAAGACTCTAAATTGATTATGAAATGTCCTCTATGGAGGTTGTATTTTCAAATTGGATAGTGGATTAGGGATAGATAATTGTACATTTGGAGCTTGTGGGGCCTATACCATTTTTACGTGTCTTTATTTAGTTACTCCATTCCCTACCATAATTTTATTATTGTTGAAACCCTTACGTTTCTCTTGTGCAACAATATGAACTGATGATTGGGTATAATTTGATTTTTAACCCTATGTGAAAATATTGATAAGGCCTTTAGCAATGAGCACCTTCTCAATATTCACCCCTTTATCTATAATTTATTTAAATGAGTTAACATAATCAAGTCATAGATTATGCATGACCTCAAGGTGTAAGTTCTTTGAAAAAATATTAGATAATTATTTGTCTAGAAAATTATGTTGAAAGCATCTATAAAATGCCCTCCATCACTGTAGATATGTTGTAAAGCATTTTCCATCTCATTATTTGGATTTCCACAAGTCAACAATGGTCAATTCATTATCAATGTTGTACGAGAAGTGGTTGATGAAATTTTTAGATAGATCATTCCAATCCACAACCATTTTCTTGGGTAACTTAATAAGCCAATCTAAAGCTTGTCTTGCTAAACTTTATGGAAACAAATGAATCAAATAAATGCTATTGTAAACTACCTCTTGTCATAATATAAAAAATTCCTGAATGTGTTCACGAGGGTCACCCTTTCCTTTGTATTTGTCAAATTTGGGTGCCTCAAAATGAGATGGAAAAGGTACTTGGACAATACTCAAATTGAATGGATATGGACATATCTCATCAAATTTGTACTTGTTGATTTTATTTCCTATCTCAAATCATGACATAATCTCCTTCATCGAGTTCCACTCTTGCATGTTTGGTGCATTCATGGGTAGAACATAATTCTATTAGGGTGGGATGTGCCCCTGATATTTTTGAGGTGGTGCATGCCCCTGTTGTATGGATTTTATATGGATGTACACCCTATGATCCATGAATTTGTTTTGGTTCTCTCCTTGAGTCAAATAAGTGACCCATTGATTTATGGGAATCTACTACCTTGAGTTATATATGTTTTGTTGATTTTGGGGAGTCTATGGTCTATTTAACAAAGTACATTTTGGTTAAGATGAACTAGCCAAATTGTTTTGTATGATTTATTCAATACATACTAAATGTTTTGGTCTTTGGTTCTATGAAGGAACAAGAGGTTCTTGATGATTGAAAAATGTATGTTATGTATCTAGTGAAGCATGTTATATAAACTCTTGGTATTTAGGTTGTTTTATTAAGATATCTTGATCCATCATTTTTATGTTCTCAACTAGAGTTTACGTGGGTTCAACCACATTCCATTATTCCTTAGAAGAATTATTGTGGATTGAACTAGAAACTAAAGAGTTTTTCAAGTCTATGTTAAGTTGGTCTGCATATTGTTGAATTATCTTCTTGATCTTGTTGACAAGATCTTGATCATTTGGTTTTGACTCTAAAATTATTTCCTTACCTTTTATAGAAGAAGGTATGTTTATTTTTGTAATGTTCATGAAGTATTTTTCTCACTTTTTCTCTCCTTATCTAAATAAGGTATGTAATTATTCTATAGGAAAATTCAAGGGTATCCTAGTACCAAATTCTATCAACTTAGGAGGTTTCATCCTTGTCTTCTTGGGGTTGATATTACAAAAAGTCTTACACAAATCTTATAGTTGTGGAGATGTCTTCAAATACAACAAAATTGTCTTGATCATCATAAAAGTGCTCCTCCTCATAGCTAATATCATAAGAGGCCCCATTACAAGTGTGCCTTTGATTCATGTATAAAAATTTTGTTCTCTATGTTTGACAATATTTGGAAAATGTTTTGTAAATGTTTAGATAAGGTATGTGTTTTTATCTTTTCTAAAAAAATGACAAGGCACAAAAGATACTATAATAAAAAGGAGGTGGTATAGTACCACACAATTATAAGAATGTGTTAATGAAATTACTCAACCTTGGGTAAGGTTGAAATCATATAAATTAAAAGAGGGTATGATAACTCAAAGACCTAATTGTAAACTAGTGCACCAAACATAGGTTGATAGATACATCAATATGGTAAAATATAGTTCAAATTCGATGAGTTGACATTATGAAATTAGAAAAATCCATTGAGATTAAGGAGCTGATAATATGAACTACAAAACTCAAGATGTGAAAACATGCAAGAATTCCTAAGTATAAAAATAGAACCAAAAAGGAAGCATGACATTGACACATGGTAATACGAGGTAGAATAAAATGTGTTCTAGAACTTAGAGTGGGAGCAATACACTTGATGACCTAATTTCATAATGATAAAATAATGATGATGAGTTTATAAATGGCCTTCAACCCAAATGGGAAATTGAACCCAAGTTAACTCAAGTCAAGTACAAATGTTAAAAATAATTAATAAGTTAACCTATAAGTTAGAAAGGTGCAAATTTGAATTTGAATTATCAATGAAGGAATTAGAGATTTTGTAAAGTGGTTTAGACTCAAATGGGTACCATAACTATGTTGTTTAGACAATATAAACACAATGTTTAAGATGAGGATTTGAACAACACAAAGATGATTTAGATTTGACCAACGTAATGCTTCCTTGTTCAAAAAATGGTGGAAAAATGTGTTTGGTTATTGTGTTTTGTTTACAAACAATTTTTAGACTCAAATCATTGACCAAGTAAAGACTAAAAAGACCAAAATACAACTAAATAAATCATCCTAAGCCCTAAATTAATAAGGTTGATTTATATAATTATATCCATATATATATGTACTCTTGGAAGGAATTTAATTGTTAATATAAAAATAAAAGTGCATGAGTTTGTAGGGTATTTAACACCCCCTTCTCCTAAGAGATTGTATGGTGACATGGACCTTCAATTTACTCACCCTACATCAAAAATAATCTACAGTATGTGGGGTTGTCTAAAACTTACAATTTACAACTATCTAAATTGTCCCACGCATGGCTAATGCTAGAGATGAAAACACGTCAATTGGATCCATGTAAATTGGCTTATTGTGAAAGGGTCTTATCCTTTTCATAACCACTACATCCATAAATTTCTTAGTGTAGTGTAATTACCTGATTGATCATATGTTCTAAGCTGGATTACCACTAATAGAGTTTGTTTAACTACTCAAACAAATGTCCCAGTTGGGTTTCCCTCAATTTGTATACCCCCTCATGGAGAGGTTTTGAATTCAATCCTGGTAGATGAAACCCTGGGTCAAATCTTACTTAAATAACTTGTAAAGAAGATATGAACTCCCCTTCACAATCCAATTGCATAAAAATAAATGATCGAAGTGAAAATGCTTTAGAGGTTATTTTTATATCACCCAAACCATATGGGTTTTGGGGAGATCTTAGACAAATTCCTTTTTATGGCTTGGACAAAGGCACAATCAAAATAAAAGGCACATTTGGTCACCCAAGTTACTTATAGGTGATAGGGGGAGAGCATATCACTCTTCATTTATATCAAACAAACTAATAAGCAATAGATGATTTACATAAAATGACACTTCAAAAAAATTGAGTTTTAAGTGAATGTTCATTTTAATCACCAAATTGAAAGTTTTAATGAAGTTCTTGGCCCCTTGGCCTTAGTTTACAAAAAAATTTAAAAACATTCACAAAATAATCAAATAAACCATCTAAGTTCCTTTTAAACACCAAAGGGAAGGTTTAAGACTTAAATCATGCTCAAATTTTGTTCACTTTTCCATGTGGGTCCTACATAAAAAGTTATAGAGTTTCCTTTAGCTTTGAAGCACAATTGATAATGAAACAATTAAGTTTGGAATTCTTGCTCTCGGGTTCTCTAGTTTTTACACATAGAGATCGACGTCGGTCAATAGTAACTAATGTTAGTTGAATCAAGATCAATGTTGATCATAAACATAACTGATGCCAATAAAAAATTATCGATAATGGTCACTTTTTAACCCTCAAGCAAAAAATATTTTGACAAAAAACTTTATTAGCCTAAGTTAGGATAAAATCTCCAAAAGAAACTTTTAGATCATGTAATAAATGTTTAGACTAGAGACTTATAAACTCAAATTGACAATTAAAATTTTGAATAAATATCTAAAATGTAACTTTTTATCCTTTTTTTCCTACAACCTAAATGATGCCAATTGGCCTTGACTGATGTCGGTCACCCAGAATCGACATTGGTCACAATGTGACCTGTGTATCAACAAAAAAATAAAAAACACAAGAAAATGAAGCTAAAAATTGATGTTAAAGGACTTTTAATAAATTTTAAATAAATGTAAGATTTCCAAAATGTCTTCCTTACTTGATAGGGATGTGTGCTCTCATTGGGCATGCCAAGATGTAGAGATGGATTACAAAGATGGTTAGATCAAGCATTAGTCAAGAAATCCAAGAGAAATGTATAAAGAACTAACAAGATAGGACAACCTATTCAATGAGGTATGAAAATGATAATTAAGAGAAAATAGAATAAATAAAACACAAGTTACCTTCCCAAGAGCTTCCCATTACCAAAATGTGACTCAAAGCATGTTTTCTCCCTTAATTTGATGCTCAAGTCTTCAATAATGGTGGAAGGCAAGCTCCTCCACCATCTCAAGAAAACCAACTAAGTGAGGCTCATGATATGAAATCAATGGTATTCCTATAAATGAATTCATTCTACTAAAAATAAAGCATTATCAAACTACACTCAAATGGCTTGTAGAGAGAATCTTACATTATATATTTACACAAATGAAGCTTAATCAAAGTGGTCTTGACCCTCCTATTTATATATTTTCTAAGTTTATCAGAATCAACCATGATCATCCATCTCAAGATAAAGATGTGTGTCCATAAATCAATCAAATTATGTAAATAATATTTATAAATATCCTCATAAATATTTAGGATGAAGGGGCATTAAAGAGGCACATAAAGCTATAATCTTGATATTTATTGCATTTAAGTCTTATGGATGCCACCCCATTGATCATGTCATTTGATGATGCAAATAATAAGAATTAATTTCCAATAAATCAATATTCAATCATTTCCATGGAATTCTTACTTAATATTATAATTTGGTTTAGTTTATCTAAGTAAGATTAATCAATTTTAGTGCAATTCTTTGGAAATTGGTTCACTCTATTAAACAAATTGGTTAGAAACTCATATTACTGGGCCATAATTTGACTAGAGAAGAATTAAAAGGTAATTTTAGTTATATATGGACAATTATCTCATTTAGGATGTTGTTAACAAAAAATAACACATGCACGTGTCATGTGCTTCCAAATTAGAAGAAAAAAATGATCTAGAACACCAAAATGAATTTTCATCATTTTGACTCAAAATGATTTGATCAAAGTTAATAATAACATAAAATGCATTACCCCATTTAGGGATAAATTAACCTAAATTAGTACTTGTATACAACAATATCTAACCATTTATCATGGTTAAGTGATTTTGGCCTAATTTGTATATTTTCACAAATTTAAAGTAAGATTAACAATTTTAACATAATGGTGTTAGGAATTGGATGTCTACAATAGTCTCTTGTACATCATACATACAATTTTGTATGGATCTAAAATATTTAAAATCACCTTCCTCACTTCAAACCCTAACATTCTACGAAGTTGTATCAAATTTCACTAGTTCAAACATTTTCTATCCAACTTTCTGTGTTTTGCCCTAAACTTGGGTTTTTACAGACTTGAGAGGCTTCATTTGGGATTTTAGTTAATTTTACTTGTTACGAATCCTTATAAATACTTCCTTAAGGTTTGTATTGACTATTTAAACCTTTCTCATGCTTCAAATTTGCTTGAAAAACTCCCAATCACGTTCTATTAGAGGATTCAATAGAAGTTTATGACATAGTCTACCTATGTGAGCCTAAGGGATATAAATTTATTGTTTTAAGATTTAAAAACAAGTCCTAAACTACTATAAGGGTTTGCAAATGCCTACATCAACACTATAATCCTTTCTCAACCATTAGAATCCTATTTTAATACTCCATTTCATCATTTAACTCTAATATGGGCTCTATCTATGTATGCAAACATAGTGACCAATAGGTTTAGGCTTAGTTTAACTCCAAATAGGTAACCAAAAAAATTGAAACCACTTTGGGGAGCATTAGCAATGTTTAAAAAGGCTTACCAATTCATACTAGTATCAATATTGGTTCTACAGTCCCTTGCTTCATAGATAAAACACAAAATACTTATTATAACTAGTAAATAGAGCATAAAAATTAGAAACTTGAATCTTAGTTCTTTATTAAATATGAACACCCTTTGTATTCATGTAAAATAACTACTCATAAGTCTCTACTTCTTAGGATCACCTTCCCTTGTATATTCACTTTCTTGATAGGGTTTCATTTCAAAATCTCCTTAGATTTCAAACTTATATAGAGTTCCTACTGCAGTCTTACAAAAGATAATTCTTGACAACTTTTCATAATACAAAATGCTTAAAATAAATGATTCAAAACTCTCAATATACCAATAAGAATCATAAAATAGGTCAATATAGAAGTACAAAATCACTTATTTTATATACACTATCTTTTATTGATTTCTTATATTGCCAACACTATCTTGTGGGCAGAGTATAGGGTTTTCATGGTTTTTTACCCCCTTCCATCTTCTCCTCTATATTTTTTCCTTCTCCAAAACTTTAAAATTGACTCCTACTTCCTAATAACTCCTTAAATCCTACTAATATTATCCTATGAATCTTCCATCTAATTTTCAAACCAAAAACTCGTTGCATTTTTTGAGAAAGTACCTTCTTTTAATAACTGCTTCTATGATAATTACATAGACAAGATAGGTACATTCACAATCTTTAGTCTATGTCCCTTTTTGATGACATGTACATATCTCACTTTTATAAACTCACTAATACTCCTTTAGGAGCTTGAACTAACATTTACTAACATGACTTCTTTGACAACTAATCATAAAGACTCTTAACATAATTTAAATATTTGAAATGGGGTTTTGGTGGGAAACTCTCCCAAAGCCAATAACACCCAACACCAAACTAACAAGTGACTCAATCAAGATTATTAGGTCCCTATAGGACCTTTAACACCAAAATAGACCATATTGACAACTAAAACACATTGCCTTTGTTGATGATGCTGAATCATACTCCTAGGCAAGAAAGAAATTGAACTCTAATGGGTCTATTATGTTTTTCTTCTGTGTCTTCTAGTTCTTGTCTCTTGGATGATCCTTTTCTAATTTTTATCCTTCATGCTTCAAATGCTCCTATTTTATCTCATGCTTGTCTCTATCAAAGACAAATTTGCCTCCTTGCTTGTTTGCACCAATCAACACTTGATGTTCACTCCTTATTGGGCATTTTCCTCTAGTTATTCCCCAAAATACTATTTTTATAGCTTTGCTTTCACCTAAACTTGTTAAAATCTCCTTGATTAAAAAAAAACAAAATCATTTACTTGACTACCTGACTCAATCTACTAATTTTCTACTATTAATCCTTCTTTATATTCTTTGTCCTTTCTTACAAGCTTTTCAATTGTTACAACTACCTTTTCCATAATATCACCATGCAATGCTCTCTCTAGGCTATTATATCTCTCTAATTGTTTTGAAACTTTCATAAATAAAAAAATAATTAGTTTTCACATCTTCTTATTGCATTTTTGCTTCTCTTTCTAAGCCTTCAAAGAGGCTTTCAAATTGATCCACTTCATCTTTATCATTCCAATCACCTAACTGGTTGTCACTATCTTCCTTTTCTTCACTCAAATTTGTCTCATCCTCAAGGTACTATTTATCTTCATCTAAAATATTTGTCCAAAATTAGACATCCAAGACTAGTGACTGTAGAGTAAACACACACAACTATTGAATCAAGAAATCTAGAAGAGAGTAGAAACTAAACATAATGTATTCAATAATGGAGATGAACTGCTTATATAAAGAAATGAAATTCACATCTCTCATGGATCTCAAAGATATCATAGTTCATAACTAAGAAGCTCAATGAATCTAGGCTCACTGAATGAAGAATACAAAGGGAGAGAGGTATTTATAGGTTGGAGAGATAGTAAAACCCCACATTCTAGTGAATGTGGTACTAATTTTCTTAAATAACCTCTAGAGCCCTAAGTAAGCTAATGTATCCATGTAGATAAAATCCATAGGAAAAATTCCTCCACCAACAACCCCCCATAAGCATAGCTTAGGTAGGTGATGATATAAAAAATGGGTCCCAGCAATAAGGCTCGATGAGCTGCCCATGTATAATGCAATCTCTCATAAAGTAGAGAAAAGAAGAAAACTCGTCAGGAAAAAAATCCCCCAAAAATGGAGACATAGAAGAAGAGGAGACTATAAGACCCCCCAAATGATGATATTGAAGTAATCAATACTCTAATTACAACTCACAAGATGACAAAGGTCGATGACGAGATCCTCTGCCTAAAGACTATAGAAGCTCCATCCACATTGAACAATGTTTCTTCCCTTTGGCAAAGGAAGAACCCAATGTGTATATTGAAAGTCTACCCATTACACAAAGGAATATGAAGGTATAAGTATTAATATATCTAAATGTGGTCTAAATCATATCTATGGTATAGGTCTAGCAAGAATGTGTATACAAACTAAAACTAATACCACTGAAGTGAACTAGTCAGAAGAATGACATAGAACATTCATGAAAATAATGTCCATGTGAAGAGTGGATCATGAATCACCAACTAAAGAAATAAAGTCCAAAAAAATAGATGAGTCATTGATGCTCATAATAGGTGTACTCATACTATAAATAGTGGAGTCCTCCAAAATGCAAGGTTATGAAGACTCTTGAAGAGCAATAATCAACATAGGAATAAAAGTAGAATCTATAATAGGATAACTGAGGTCTAGTAGAATATTTTCCTATAGTGGAGGCTTGATATAAGGAAGATAAATATCCTTTATTTATGTATCATCACAAGGAATAAAAATAAGAGGTGAGAGTAAAATAGTCTTTGAAGAGACAATAAGAAGCAAAGGAAGATGTGTGACATAAATCTCATCAAGATCACCAAAAATACTACGTAGTATGCTCCAAATAGTGCATGGAAACTTTGTATGTTCCACATGGTAATGAAGATCCATCGAAACATGTAGTAATAGAGTGGAAAAAACCTTACCACAAGTATTAGCCCACTTATTGAACTAAATAGGATCAGTGGGTGTAGGAATCTAACCATATAGAAATGGAATATGATTCTTGCATGTGAGAAAGTGTTCTATATAAGTATTTCATGAAGCATAATTGTCCTTCCCAAGAAGGATCACTAGAGATTAAACAAATCTCCTCATTTGGTAATAGTGTATGCTCTAGAGATGGACTTTAGACAACACCAAAAATGAGTCTAATCAAATGAGATCAATCTGTGCACAAGTGACAATGCACACTCAAATGGATGCTAATCTCTATTGATAATGCATCCAAAAATACAA
This sequence comes from Torreya grandis, assembly GCA_037957365.1. Lineage (NCBI taxonomy): Eukaryota > Viridiplantae > Streptophyta > Pinopsida > Cupressales > Taxaceae > Torreya > Torreya grandis. The sequence continues at coordinate 34,970 of JARHVA010008168.1, forward strand.
GAGCAATCTATGCAAGTAGTCACTAAATGGACATAGGTAATAGTTACAAAAAATTGAATGTGCATATGAGAGAATGTAGGTCCCACAAAAATCTCCCTAATACAATCAACAATGACCCCCCCTATGTTTACAACTATAAATACACTCAATGTGAGGACATCAAACTTAACTAAAAATATGTCCAAAAAAGTATGAGTAAATAATGCACAAGTGAGGATGCATGTCTTAACAAATGGACATCAGACTCAGCTAAAAATGCATCCATGAGAATGAGAAGTTATTGTAATTAACCAATTTACTACATTTGAAATGCAAATAATCCAAGTAGGAGGATGTCGAACTCTACCAATAATGTGTCTACATGAGGAAAAATAAATGTGTGAACTAGTCAAGTAGTTTCACCAAATTTTGGCACTTTATAATTTAGTGCATTTTATAATGCAAATGGGATATCTACATGGGAAATTAAAAAAATACATTTTTTTTCAAAATATGGCACTTAATTTTGAGTTACCATTTACAAGATATTAACAATACAATTTCCTTTAAATAGCCTATTATTAATAAAAAATGATTTAAATGATTAAAATACACCTGATTCTAAGGGGTTACCTAGCCTTCCAAAAATTCATTGGAACTAACACTAAACCATGAACTTTCTCAAGCCAACTAAAATAAAAAAAATACTTGCCCAATCACCATTACATGAACTTTTCTACAAAGGCCACTTACAAGGTGTTTTAATTAAAAAATTGAAAAGCTATTTAAAATAAAAATAAAACATGCTTTTATTTTTAATTATTTTAGGTAAATTTTAGGTTTAAATTTGAATTTGCAAAGAGGAATTTAGGCAAGTACAGTTTCACCAATATTCAAGCACAACAAAGAGAAGAAATTATGAATGCCCCAAGGCTTGATCTCATAGAAGTGCCACTCCTGCTGATAGAATGAAAATGTCAAAGATAGTTTGTCATCCACTATCAGTAGCCTTTGTCCTCTCCATAGTGCTTGATAGGCTTGAAATAATAGATATACACTACCAACCAATGCTAGATCTAGTAGAGGCAATGTTAGAGGAAGAATGCTAAATATTTCATCCATTATTTTGCAAAAGAATGGCATTATAGAGGTTGTTGAGAACTGTAGAAGGCTATAGAGTAGCCCATTCAACATGTGGAGGAGAGTGAGCATGATAATAGAGGTAGGAAGCAAGTGAGAAAGAGTAGTTGTAGGTAGTGAATGGTGGTGAGGTATATAAATGGAAATTCATGGCTTCTAAGTTATTTGAAGACTTTAAAATTGATTACATGGCCCAATCTACCACCATATATCATTTACTAGATCTATGATGGTTTTGAACATTATTTTAAAGCAGTTAAGATGATTAAAAGCCACTGATTTATAGCTCCTTATGAATAGAGCTAATGATATTAATGAACTCATTATTATAGGACAAGGTTGATAGCATGGAGAATATTTTACCCTCATCTGAAATCTATTAGATCTATAAAAAACTTATACAACCAATATAAATACCGATCATACTACATCTTTTATGGAAACCAATGAGGAGAAGTTCCATAGTATGTAAATGGGTATTGAAGCTATTGAGGAGAATGGAGAACTACAAACTTAGCATCTTCCCTCCACATAAATGGCCAAAACAATAGATGTTTCTAATTTACCAATGCATCTATCCAAGGATTTGATATCTACAATAAATCTAATGCCTATCCTGCTTGGACAAGCTTAGATCCAATGCCTCTATAGAAAAGATAATGCAGATTTGAAATCCCAACAAAATTTAATGCCAATCTTTAAAAAAAAATACTTTTAGCTTTTTGTAAACCCAAATGTAGATCTATGATGCCTTCTTGCTCCACAATAGACAATAGTCTCCTTCCATTGCAAATTAGATTCTCCCAGATCTAAAGCAAACAAGAAGACAAATCTAATTCATTAGTTTCCTTCCCAAGGTTTTTAAGATTTGTTTTTTCAAAAAATGACCCCAAATTTTCATAAACCCACTAAAAAATTGCCTCATATATATAAATAAACTCTAGATTTTAATGAAATCTTAACAATAATAAAAACTAGACAATCAAATACCAGATTAGCACTTTGATACCATGAAAGAGTTATCTAGAATTAGATGTCCAAGACTAGTGACTATAGAGTGAACACACATAACTATTGAATCAAGAAATCTAGAATAAAGTAGAATCTAAACACAATGTATTCAATAATGGAGATGAACTACTTATACAAAGAGACAAAGTTCACAACTCTCATAGCTCTCAAAGCTGTCATAGCTCATAACTAAGAATCTCAATGAATCCAGGCTGACTAAATGAATAATATAAAGGGAGAGAGGTATTTATATGTTGGAGAGATAGTGAAACCTCACATTCTAGTGAATGTGGTACTAATCTTCCTAAATAACCTCTAAAGCCCTAAGCAAGCTAATGTAGTCATGTAGCCAAAACCCATAGGAAAAAGGCCTACACCAACATCATCTTCTTATTCAATTTATTGTTCACTCACCTAAAACCTATGCATCTCTCTCTTAAGTTTCTTGTATATCAACCCATTCTTTTTTCTTTCCTCTCTCATGGCTTCCACTTACATTCTCTCTTTTCTCACAACTTGCATCTTTGTTATCTTCATATGTAGCTTGATTGGCCACTTAATTAACTTCTTCCTCATGACTCGTCCATAACATGGGATCTCATTTTCCTTCATATTGTTAATATTTGAAGCCAATATTCATAGGTCACTATTCACAGAGTATTATTCATGATTACTATTCATGGGTGCTATTCACATGTCACTATTCATGGTGACATGGCATACAACTAATGTGGCATGCAGGTGTGCAGTGATGTGACATGGCATGTAACTGATGTGGTAGAAAGGTGATGTGGTAGTGGGACCCATAGTGGGGCCTAGGTGGTGGGCCCATGGTGGGACCTAGGTGAATAGACATATGATGTGGAACAAGAGTGACATGGTATGATCCACTTGGAAAATTTATTTGTTGAAAGATGTGGCAGAGAGAAAATGGAACACCATTTTCAAAAGGCACATGGTTTTGGCTTGGGAAGCAAATTCAAAATGAATGTGTGTGTAAGTCTTCATACCATTCTTGACCCATGTGAATACGGGATGTATTTCTTTGCTCACATGGTGAAAGTCACAAGTCAAATAAGGTGGTTCACACAAGTCATATAAGGTAGCTCACATAAGTCATATAAGGTGGCTCACACAAGTAAAATAAGGTGGCCTCCTAAGTGTGGCATATTTTTCCTCCATCCCCTTCTTTGTATTCTCTCAATAATTCATCCATTGTAATTTCTATATAATGAGGACATTTGAGAGGTTTTAGTAAGAGAGGTGGAAGTTGAGAAAATAAGTGATTATTTTATAGTTTGTAAAATAGCTTTGTAAATATTGTATGATTGAAAGATAGCATTGGAGAAGGATAGGGTGTTGAAGGAAGAATGTATTATTTCTGGTTTTGAAGTTAATAAGAAGATACAACTACCATTTATCCCATGGTTTTTCCTTGCATCTTGCAAGGTTTCCATGTAAACTCTCTATGTAATGTGTTACTCTTGTTTTTGATTCTATAGCTATTATTTCTGCATTTATTTTTCTTACACACTTATTGAATTTATTCCTAACATCTGGTATCAGAGATAGGCTCTTTGAAAAATTCCTTTATGACTATTTTCTATTAAGTCAAGGTGCTATGTGAAAGAAGGACCTACAGTAATGACAGGTGGAGTAACCAGATTTGAATTTGAAAATTTTGATGGCAAGAATTTCTCCTTATGAAAGATGAGGGTGGAGGATCTCTTGGTATAGAATGACCAAGCTCTAGCCTTGAAGGGGATTATAAGCAAGCCTAGTAGTATGACAGATGAATACTAGAACAAGATGGATATAAAGGTTGTTTATACCATTAATTTGTGTCTTGTAGATTTTTTGCTCTTCAATGTTCCTAAGGAGAATACTGCAAAAGCTTTGTGGGAGAAACTAAATAAGTTGTATCAGACAAATTCAGAAACAAACAAAATTTTTCTTGAAGAAGCAACTTTACAGTTTGAGGATGAAGGAGAATTCATTTATTGCTAAGCATCTCAATGAGTTCAACACCATTGTTAGCAAACTAGTCTCCATCAGTGTGAAGATGGAGGATGAAGACAAGGCCATTACCTTTTTTTACTCACTTATTGATAGCTAAGATCATGTGGTAATGACTATCAACAATTCATCATCATCCACTCTTAATTTTGAAGATATAGTTGTAGCTTTGCTTGGAGAGGAGATGAGAAGAAAGTCTTATGGTGCATCCTCAAGAAATGAAGCATTATCTATAAGAAGGAGACCTAGTGAGAGGAGAAATCATGGAATATCACCTTCTAGACCAAATTCTAAAGGACGCAAGGGAAAATTCTATCACTGTGGAAAGCAAGGCCACATGAATAAAAATTGTTGGCATTTAAAGAAGGAAAAAAATGATGGAAAATAAAACCCACCTCTAGTTGAAACCAACACTACAAATTTAGAGGAATAAACCACACAAGAAGAATTCTACCTCAGTAATAGTAGATCACTTTCAAACACCTGGGTATTGGACTCAAGAGCATCATTCCACATGTCTCCACATCGAGATTCATTCATTAGATACCAGCCTTATAATGGAGGATCTATTTAATTGGGTGATGATCACCCTTTGGATGTTGTAGGAAGAAGAGATGTAAGGATCATGATGGATTATGGTAAAATTAAAAGATTGAAAGATGTGTGGTATGTTCCCGATTTAAAGAATAATTTGATGTCCATCAAGGTGATGGATGAGCTAGGATATTTCTATACTTTTGCTAATGGTAAATGTAAAATTACTAAAGGATTTTCGGTGGTATCAAAAGGATAATATTATGTCTCCTTATATCATTTATGTGGATATTCAATGAAAAATACTACAACAACAACAACTATGGAAATTGCACAAGATGTTGTGATGTTGTGGCATCAAGTCCTTAGACACATGAGTGAGAAAGGCTTGAAGATATTGCATGATCAAGTTATGTTGGATGGAATTAAGTATTGTAATTTAGGATTTTGTGAGCATTACATCTTTGGTATATGGAAGAAGGTAAGATTTATTACAAGTGCAAGTAAAAGTTTTGATTTTCTGCAACTTATCCATTTGGATATTTTTGGACCTATCCCTACTCAATCTATAAATGGTAGAACTTATTTTATTTATTTTATAGATGATTATTATATAATATTATGGGTGTATTTTTTTGAGAAATAAATCAGAATATTTGGAAAAATTTAAAGAATTTATGGCATGGGTAGAAAAGAGTTTGGGTAAATATATTATATGTCTAAGGTCAGATAATGGAGGAGAATATTTCTCTAGGGAGTTTGATAACTTTTGTAGCCAATAAGGAATTAAACATAAAAATATTATCCCTTAAAATCCATAGCAGAATGGTGTAGCTAAATAGATGAAATGCACTATCATGGAACGTGCAAGAAACATGTTGAGTGCATCAAAGCTGGCAAATGGATTTTGGGAAAATTTTGTTAATAAAGCTATATATCTCATTAATATATCTCCTACAACTGCATTGGATGGAAAGACTCTAGAATAAACTTGGCATGGTAACCCCATTGATTATTCTAATTTGCATATTTTTGGTTGTGTTGTATTTTCCCATGTGCCTAAAGAAACAAAGTCCAAGCTAGATATAAAATCTAGGAAATGGATTTTTCTTGGATATGAAGATACTATAAAGGGGTATAGATTATGGGATCCTACTGACCAAAAGGTTATTATTAGCTGAGATGTTATGTTTAATTAAAAATCCATGTAAGGGAAAGAGGTAAAATAGACACCTAAATTTGTATTAGTTTAAAGGAGAAAATGAAAAAGAGCAAGTTGATGTTTTAGAGAAAGTAGAACACCAAGTAAAAAACCAAAATTTAGAAAGTCCACTTGTACCAAGACGGTTTCAGAAAGGTATACTCCTATATTTCAGTCATATTTTTATTTGTTTACTAATATGGGTGAACCTAGTTCATTTCATGAAGTTAAAGAATCTAAGAATGTAAAAGAATGGAGGAAAGCCATGGAGGATGAAATGAGATCACTCCATAAGAATTAGACATGGGAGATTGTGAATATTCCACCTAGAAGAAAGAGTGTTGGTAATAAGTGGGTGTACAAGTTGAATAAAAATAGTGATGGGTTGTTAGAACAACACAAGGCTCGTTTGGTGGTAAAAGGTTATGTGTAGAAATTAGGTATTGATTTAAATGAGATTTTCTCTCTTATTGTAAAAATGACTAGTATCAGATTTTTAATTGCATTTGTAGCTTCACGAAATTTAGAGATAGAGAAACTTGATGTGAAGACAAAATTTCTACATGGTGATCTCAAGGAAGAGATTTATATGGATTAGCCTAAGGGCTATGAGATAAAAGGAAAGGAGCATATGGTTTGTAGATTAAAAAAATCTCTATACAGTTTGAAATAGGCATCGATAATGTGGTACAAAAAAATTGACACCTTCATGAAGATCAAATAATTTAATAGAAGTGAAGCTGATCATTATGTATATCATAAAAAATTCAATGATGGGAGCTTTATTTTTTTACTGCTATATGTTGATGACATGTTGGTTGTAGGCACCAACATGAAGAGGATCAATGATTTAAAGGCTCAATTGGATAGGACATTTGAGATGAAGGATTTATGAGCAGCAAACCAAATTTTGGGGATGAAGATAAATAGGGATAGGAAAGCTAAGAAAATCTAGTTATCACAAAAGATATATGTTGAGAAGGTTATGTAACAGTTTAATATGCAGAATGCCAAACTAGTAAGTACCCCACTTCTTGCACATTTTAAGTTGTCTTCCAAGAAATGTTCTAATATAAAAGAGGAGAAGACAAGTATGTCTAGTGTACCTTATTCATCAATAGGAGGGAGCCTCATTTATGCTATGGTAAGCATAAGATTATATATTTTGTAAGTAGTGGGAGTTGTGAGTCAGTTCATGGCAAATCCTGGAAAGGATCATTGGTCTGTGGTGAAGTGGATACTCAAATATTTGAAAGGCACTTCCGATGATAAAATATACTATGGAGGAGTAGATTTATAGATAAAATGTTTTGTAGATTCTAATTTTGGTGGTGACAAAGATGGATGAAATTCCACTATAGGATATGTTTTTACTCTTATTGGTGGAGCTGTGAGTTGGACTTATAAGTTACAACTAGCAGTGGCTTTATAAACCATTGAAGTAGAGTATGTGGATGCAATTGAAGGTTGTAAAGAGGCAATATGGTAAGAGTGGTTGTTGGGTGACATCATGGAAATGCAAGGAAAGATTACTTTGCATTGTGATAGTTAGAGTGCAATTCACTTGGTGAAGAATGCAAAATTACATGATCACATGAAACATATTGACATCAAGTACCACTTCATCGAGAGTATGGTGGAGGATGGTAGGATATTGTTATCAAAATTAGACATTGAATAGAATATTATAGACATGTTAACAAATCCTGTCAGGATAGAGAAGTTTGATTGGTGTAAAACTTCTCTAGGCTTATTGAAATTGTGATAAAGAAAACATTAGGCATGATAGGTAGCTAGATGGTAGAATACACAGGTATGGAAAAGCTTGTGTATATTGACTTAAAATGGGAAATTTTTAGGATGTGAAGCCAATATTCATAGGTCAATGTTCACAGAGTACTATTCACAAGTACTATTCATAGATCACTATTTATGGTGACATGACATGCAATTAATGTGGCATGCAAGTGTGTAATGATGTGACATGCAAGTGACATGGCATGTAGGTGATGTGGTATAAAGGTGATGTAGTAGTGGGACCCATAATAGGGCCCAGGTGGTGGGCCCATGGTGAGACCTAGGTGATTGGACATATGATATGGAACAAGAGTGACATGGCATGACCCACTTGGAATATTTCTTTGTTGAAATATGTGGGAGAGAAAAAATAGAACAACATTTTCAAAAGGCACATGATTTTGGCTTGGGAAGAAAAGTTAAAAGGCATGTGTGTGTAAGTATTCATTCCATTCTTGACCCATGTGAAGGTGGTATGCAATTCTTTGGTCACATGGTGAAAGTTACAATTCAAATAAAGTGGTGCATACAAGTCATATAAGGTGGCTCACGCAAGTCATATAAGGTGGCTCACATAAGTCAAATAAGGTGGCCACCTAAGTGTGGCATATTTTTCCTCCATCCCCTTCTTTATCTTCTCTCAATAATTCATCCATTGTAATTTCTATGTAATGAGGACATTTGAGAGGTTTTAGTAAGAGATATGGAAGTTGAGAAAATAAGTGATTATTTTCTAGTTTGTAAAATAGCTTTGTAAATCTTATATTCTTAAAAGATATCATTAGAGAAGGAGAGGGTGTTGAAGGAGGAATGTATTGTTTCTAGTTTTGAAGTTAATAAGAAGATATAGCTACCATTTTCCCCATGGTTTTTCCTTTCATCTTTCAAGGTTTCCATGTAAACTCTCTGTGTAATGTGTTACTCATGTTTTTTATTCTGTAGCTGTTATTTCCACATTTATTTTTATTTAACACTTATTATATTTATTCCTAACACATGCTCTATGATGATCAAAAAATTATCTAACTACTACCTCACTTCTATCATTTCTTTCTCCATCTCTAACCTCTTCTTGGTGTCTTCTTGCACCATCTCTTTGTGGTATCTCTTCTAAAACTTGCCCTAATTTCTCTTTATTCTATCTTTCTTCATCTTTTCTATGATGTCTCTCATTCTCTTGGTTTCAAATATATTTATACCTCTTTGACAATCCTCATCCACTTTCCACCTCATGACCTCTCACTTGGGTCTTTCTCAATCTCAATGACCTCACCTGGGTCTTTCACTCTCTCTTATCCTTTTCCTAAGAATCATTTCTCTCTCCTCAATCCCACTCTTTATCTTTTCAACATACCTATAAATTCTCAAGAAGCCTCATTGCCATCAAGGCTACTACCAATCTCAACTTTTTACTCACATTTCAATCACTATCTCCTGAACAAATAAAAAGCATCACAAGAAAACAAAATCAACCTGTAACTTTTACTTGATGAATTGATTTTATCCTTGTCCCAATGAAATTTTGATATAATACCAAATGATGTATAAAATCTCTTTCATTATTTTCTAACCATGGCTCTGACACCTATAATTACAAATTCTTGCATTATATTTTCAAAATATCCTTTTACTTATCCTTTCCCACATGGGTTGACACCATTATCATGTATGAGATGTGACCTAGATTTTTGAAAGATTTATCACTACCTTTAGAATATCTATACACTACTACTCTCTCTCTCTCTCTCTCCTTTACATATTTTTTCATACAATTGCTCACTCTCTTTTGCTTTAATCACACACATTAGCCTTCACTAGCCTTTACCTTCAAAATTTAAAAGAATTTAAAATTTATTCCCTAATTATTAACAAATTTCTAAGGCCTTTATATATTTATTGAATCATATCTCACTTTTTCAAATTGAATCCAACCTCACTCTATCATTAAAATCTTTTAAACAAATCTGCCCTCTTTTCCCTTATCCTTATAGCCCTTTTTTGACAATTTCAATTGGTACGGATAGGTAACATATTTTATTAGGAGACTAAAACCATAATAAAGTAACTTATATCATTTTATAACCCTTCATAAAATTTTAAGGTTTAATTCACCCTCTAAACACATTATCTCACTACTTCTCATTGCTAATTAGCCCTCCAAAAACCTAGTTACCTTTATTTTAAAAAAAGTCTCTTGTACATCATACATACGATTCCATACAAGTAAAAAATATTGAAAATAATATTCCTCACTTCAAACCCCAATATACTACTAAGTTTCATAAAATTTAATTGGTTTAAACATTTTCTATCCAACATTTTGTGTTTTGCCTTAAACTAGGGTTTCTATAGACTCGTGAGGCTTCATTTGGGATTTCAATGAATCTTACTTGTTTTTAATCCTTCCAAAGACTTATTTAATGTCTATATTTACTATTTAAACCTTTACCATGGTTACAATATACTTTAAAAACTCCCAATCACGTTACATTAGAGCATTCAATAGAAGTTTATTACTTAGTCTGGCTGTGTGAGCCTGAGGGATAAAACTTTACTGTTTTAAGATTCTAAAACAAGTCCTAAAATACTGTAAGGGTTTGAAAATGTCTGTAACAACAATATAAAACTTAAACCATTACAATCCTCTTTTAATAATCCATTTCATCATTTAACTCTAATATGGACTTTGTCTATGTATGTAAACATAGTGACCAACAGGTTTGAGCTTAGCTTAACTTCAAATATGTAACCAAATGAATTTAAACGACTTTGGGGAGAATTTTAAATGTTTCAAAAGACTTAAAAATTCATACCAATATCAATCTTGGTTTTACAGTCCCTTTCTTCATGGATAAAACACATAATGCTTACTATAACTAGTAAATAGAGCATACAGATTAATAACTTAAATCTTGGTTCGTTATTGAATATGAACACCATTTGTATGCATGAAAAAAAACTAATCATAAATCTCTACTTCCTTGGATAACCTTCCCTTTTACATTCACTTTCTTGATAGGGTTTCTTATCAAAATCTCCTTAGATTTCAAATGTATACAAAGCTCTTATTGTAGTCTTACAAAGGATAGTTCTTGACAACTTTTCACAATACAAAATGCTTAAACTAAAGGATTCAAAGCTCTCAATATATCAATAATAATAATAAACATGGTCAACATAGAAGTTAAAAAGCACTTGTTTTATATACACTATCTTTTATTGATTTCTTATATTGCCGACACTATCTTATGGGTAGAATATAAGGTTTTCATGGGTTTTCACTCCCTTCCATCTTTTCTTCCATATTTTTGCCTCCTCCAAAACTTTAAAACTAACTCTCCTACTTCCTATTGACTCCCTAACTCCTACTAACCTTATCCTATGAATTTCCCATCTAATTTCTAAGCCAAAAACTGATTACATTTCCTAAAAAACTATATACACATAATATTTTCACGCTTTTATTGATTACTAACACTTCTTATCTTGTAGGAAGCTATTGAGTCTCAATATATCTAAGTGCATGTCTTAAGGGGTGAATTGGGAAATGGGTGGGTGGACCTTTGGTGTTTTTTAAGATTGTTATTCCTTTTGCCACTTTTTATCTACACTCTTACCTCTTAAAACCTTAAACCTTAAGCTTATTTCTCTCTTTCCTAACCATTCATATCATTTGCCATGCTTTATTCCTCATTTCTTACCTTGTTTTCCTTTTGACCTATTTAGTAAGCTAGGTCGACCTGGTTGACCTAGCTTATTTTGGGGATACTTTGCCTTTCCTTGTTAATTTGCATCATGGCTGACCTAGCAGAAACTTTAAGCATTAGCCTGATAATGTGTTAGGTCGACTCGGTGGACCTAGCATAACCAACATGTCCAAAAGTATTTAGAGTGAGATACTACTATATATACAAGGTCATTTATTACCATTCTATAAGAGAGTTGAATTAAGTGAAGAAGTGTAAATAAACATCTGCTTATTAACCATTCTATTTGAGGAATAAAGCTTTAGGGTTTAATACTTTCTTTTGGGGATCTCATCTTGTCTTGTGGATAAGTATTTTGTATTATTAGGTAGGTTGTGTATCCTAGAGCTGATTTATCTTGGTTGTCCTTACAAGCCATAAAAATCTCTTATGAAGCACCATTAGCCAAGGGAGAGGTTGAGACTCAGTAGGTTCATATTCAAAGGTATGTATTCCTAACTTTATTTCTCCTTTGTAAGAGTAGATAGATAATGAAATATGTATTATTATCTTTTATGTATTAGGATTCCATAAACATTGATGTGATGATATGTCTCTAAACTAAACATGTACACTTTGGAACATAACATGTAAATAACATAAGATTAGTTTAATTTTATTTTTATTAGATTAGTTTACTTTATTTTTTATTATCATAAATGAATAGAGAAACCATAGGAATATTTCAGGGTTGTCATGAAATTGTGTCAGACTATACACTTTGCAACCCTGCCTAACATAATGTGTTGTGACAGATGATACAAGTGATCCCCTAATCAGGTCAAGTGGATCCTCATATTGGTCATGATATTGCTTAACAAGTGTGTGACCTAATAAAAAGTATAGGTGTGATCTATCTTATCTGATTCAAGATTGATTCATGTACACCATTCAATTTTGATTATATACATTATGGTGAACCTGACATGAAACAAACCCTTGTAAGAATTGTTTCAGTTTATTTCATTCTTTTTATCATAATTTTATCACTAATTTCTTCCTTATTTGTATTCCCTTCATCATCATGAATCCAATGTATTTTACGATTTGTAAAACAAATAAATAGAACTCAAGATATAGGAAAAATAAGAAATCGACACCTATCTATTATGCTAGGTCAATCTGGTTGACCTAGCATCTCTTTTAGCCTCTATACACTGCACTAAGTCAAACCTATTTTACCTAGCATAGTTTTCAAGCTCTTTCCCTTTATCTTTCAACTTTTGTTATCTGTACTGGGTCAACCTGGTCGACCCTGTATAGTTTTTTAGTCTCTATTTTTGTGTTAGGTCAACCCAATTAACCCTATACTATTTTATTCCTTCTATGCTTGCTAACCCAATCCATTGTCTTTTCTTGTTTTCATTTTGTTCATTTATTTCCAATCATAATGAAACCTCTTATCAAATTATTTCTTGATAGTCTCAACCCATTTCAAATATGCATGGTTTATTCTCTCCTACCCCATTTGTCCACTATAGAAGACAACTCTTTATGGTGAATCTCTTCATCACATGATTCTAAATCTTCTCAATCTACCCCATATCTTATAGTAGATATAGATAATCCTATTAGAAAAATCCTAAATCATGATGATCATATACCTTATACCACTTTTACACCTTCTAAACCTATAATTCATAAACTCATCAACCTATCAACATCTAATGTTGGAACCTCACATTATGTTCCACCCCTTATGACCAATGTTCACAATCCTCTTGTTAAAATCCTCCACTTATAAAGAATATTCCTCCCACCAACGCTAATAATTATTTTCTTATCAACATTGATACCCCTCCTATAAACACTAATCCACCTATTGATACAACTCAACTTTTTTCACAATTCATAAATCAAATGAACATCATACAAACTTCCAATAAATATAAAATTATGACCATGCAACAAAATTTATGCAACATGATTATTCAACCACCTCAAGTCATCATGTCTCAACCAAATCCAAATTTTTTCCCTCCTCCTCTTAGAGATGCCAATGGGAATATCATCCCTAAACCTCCAATGAATAACAAAATGCTTAAAAATCTTCAAAATAAACCTTTAGCTCCAGTCATTACATCCATAGATATTAGAAATATTTCTTCAGCTATCACATATAATGGGACTAAGGATCATACTATCTTTTTTAAGTCATTTGATAATATCTATAAGGAACGGGTCCAAACTAATACCTTTGATACCACCAAACACGTAGTCAAAACCTTAGTTGGTGATGCACTTAAATGGTACAACCAACTTCCTAGACATTCCATCTCACAACTAGAGGATTTAGTCAATGCTCTAGTGAAGGAATTCCAACATGATGACCTTCCTAAAAACTACCTTAGTCATTTTATAAATGCCAAGCAACTTCATAAAGAATCTACTCATACTTTCATCAAATAATGAAAGTTTCTTTCTCATAAGGTGGACCATAACATGAATGATGATACTCTTTTAAAATTATTTGTCACTACTCTTAAACCTTCCCTTCAATACAAAGTTCGAATCTTTTCACCTAAAACTTTAGAAGAAGCCTTAGATCAAGCAAAAAGACAAGACTTTCTTATGATTAAATTTGAAACACCTCAAACAAATACTAAAACATCCTTACAATCTTCTTCTCATACCAATGATTCATCCAAGTCTCCCCAACCTCGAAATCAAGCATCTAATTCAACTAATTTTAACCCAACCCACCCTCCCTTGAGCTTAGAATAACTTATGATGAAATTGCCACCCTCTAAACCCATGAACTTTGATCCTTCCAAACCTCCCCCTAAATGGTATAATCCTAATAAATTTTGTTAGTGGCATGCTACTATAGGTCATTCTCATGAGTCTTGTCATGATCTTCACTAATTTCTTATCTCTTCCTTGCTTGGTCCACATTTCAATCTTGAGACTCTCACAAAAAAACGTTATCAAGATTATCTTCAAGCCTCTCAAATTGAAACTCAAACACCCCAGCCACATCAAAATCACCAACCTAATGAATACACCTCATATTCTAATTTTGTTCAAACCATAATTGATCCTGCATCCTACACCAATAAGGAAAGGATAGCTCACATGAATAACTTTAAACATATTGTGGCATCTATTGAGCCTCAACCTCTTAAGTCACATAAACCAAAAGAGTACCTATTTCAAATGCCTACTCCAAATAATATCATACATGGTCCTCCTTTACCTCCTTTATCTCTTCATACTTCTCCTAAACATCATATGTCACATTCAACATCCTTAAAGTCTAATAAACTAACACATTTACCTAATTATAAATACACCTACCAACCCAATACAAATCATTTTAATGGCTCAATAATACCTCATTCCAACTCACATGTTGGGGCATATTGTGATGTCCATCCACATATCCCTTCAAAATTTAGGGAATCTTGTGATGCTCATCACTTCATCCACTTACCCTTTGGGTCATCTTGTGATGCCCACTCTCATTTAACAATACATAATAACAAACACAATCAACTTTAAAAAACATTCTAGAATTATAGACTTGTATTTCACACTCTCATCTTTGATATAGACGTTAACATAAATTTTACTTATTCTTTTTGTCTCATGTTTATTTGTTTTTATGCATTTTTCTTCTTTTAATTTCACCTTCCTAAGCATCATCATTTTTTTCTATGTTCTTTTGGATTTCTTACAAATCACATTTAGCTTTCACTTTCATTTTGGCTCCTTATATATCTCTTTTTATTTTTTATCTTTTTGTCATTCTTGGTCTTGTTAGCTTTATGATCATATCCCCACTTTCTTTAGAATTTACCTCTTGATGTACCATAGTCTGCATTATCTTACTTTTTACACCTCCTTCTGTTTACCAATTTTTATTTGGTGCCCCTTGGGATTTTCTTTTGTGAGTTGTAGAATAATACCATAGATAGAACTCTATATTTCCTCACAAAACCACCATCTTCCCTTCCTTTCTCTTTTTAGCACCCTCCACGGGTTTCTATTTTGTGAGTTACATAATAAGACCACGGATAGGACCTGGCCCTCCTCATAAAATTACCATTCTTTTCATGTTTTTTGTGATCTTTGTTCTTAGACTTTAGCTTTTGCTTCTTTTGCTAGATGAAATTTGCATAAAAATTTATTTTATCATGTTTTCCTCCATTTCCTTTATTATTATGATAAGGAATCACACTTTTTTTAATCATTGTATCCCTTTTTTCCCTTTGTCACATTTTTTTACAATTTTAAGCAATTTAAATTGTTTCATGTGTCATTCCTCTTGATTTATTCCTTTATTTCACCTCCATATTGGATAAAACAAGGTCAAATTCAATATACCACTTTTATTTTACCTATATTTATGAGACTTGTAGACCCCATGCTATTTAAAGTTTCTCTCTCTTAACAACCTTGTCCCAAGTTTTCAAATGAAAGTCATCTTTAACACCCATGTTTGGTCTTCCAAATGCATATGGAGGAGGAATCTTTTTTAAAAAAAATTTAAAGCCAATCATTTGAAACAAAAGGAAATGATATCTAAAAAGCAACATACAAATCTCAAAATTTAAATTCACACTAAAAGATGTGATTATAAGCACATCTCCTATCTCTAATTGAAGCTCAAACTCCAAAGTCAGCTTCACATAGAGCCAAAGTCTTTTGGGGTGTGGTAGAATAGTAGATTAGAATAGGGGATTTCAAAAAAATCTATAGTGATACCTACTTTCTCATGCAAATACCCAATCTTCACAGTAAATTGATAGCTCTGAAAGGGGTCTTGAGGAATGGGGAAAACGTCATGGGGAGGTAGGTCTATTTTAGTTTTCATGCATATAGCCTTCATAGGATGATCTATATACTCCATTTGTTGACCTAAGACTTGTGTAACTAAGAGAAGTTTTCAAAATCCTTAAGGTTTAAATTCCTCTTGTTTTGAAAAACTTAATTTGAGTGTCTTGACTTTAGTAAGGAGTTCCCTCTAACTTGGTTTTTCCTTCATTCTCCCCTCCACCCATTTCATTCCCCCCCTTGACATGTAAATTGTGATTCCAAATCTATTTTCCCTCTTCTATTATTCCTTCTTTTTCATCTCTTAAAAACATTCTAACACTACTTTGTTTTAGTTTTATTTATCTCTAGATGCAAAATAACATGTTTGAGTAACTATGGATCACTCTTTTCTTTCACTTATTATTTTGCTATCCTTTTGTTATAGATAGTTGAGTCCATACCCTTATGCCATTATTACATGTTTATCTTTACTTATGCCTTCTTCATATTTGTCTTACATATTGACTTACATTTCATTCAACATTCTTTCACATTTTCCCTTATGTTTGATTCTTTCATGCCTATCTTACATGAGCTTACTTTTTACCTTCTTCTATATCTTTATTAGATTTGTATTTCATTGATATTCAATTTTTAATTTATGTTCCACATGATTCCAAATGTGATTTAGTATGTTATACATTTCCTTTTTGCCATTCATGTTTTATTTATCATTTGTCATTTATTTCCTATCATTTGTCATTCATTTGCCATTATTTATAATTCATTTATCAATCATTTGCCATTCTTTTGTCATTTATTTTCCTTTAATATTCTAACCTTACTTTACGAATCCTACATTTTCCAATTTCCCTAAATATTTGTCTCTTTTTCCACTAATATATTCCTATTTCCAAGAATTTTGAGTTTTGGCTATTTTTTTGCACTAACTTCTACAGGTTCACCTAGTGTACTCTACATTGGATGCCTTCACTTTCTTAAAATCTTATTCTTTGTCCCTGACACTATGATAAGTTAAAAGTATGTGTTTTTAAACTCTATACTTTCATTTATCTTGTTTACTTATTACTGCACTTTACTTAGCATTAACATTATGTGTCATCATGTTCTATCCTGAAGAACCATCTTGTGTTGTAATTACATGACACGTGATGAGATTTGGCTAGGGCATATATATACACATAATATTTTCACACTTTTATTGAACTCTGACACTTCATATATTAAAATAACCTACTGAGTCTCAATCTCTCTAAGTGCATGCCTTAAGGGGTGCACCAAAAAAGGGGTGGACAGACCTTTGGTGCTTTATAAGATTATTGTTCCTTTTGGCACTTTTTATCTACACTCTTACCTCCTAAAACCTTAAACCCTAAGCTTATTTCTCTCTTTCCTAACCATTCCTATCATTTTACATGATTTATCCCTCATTTCTTACCTTGTCTCCCTTTTGAACTATTCAGTAAGATAGGTCGACTTGGTCGACCTAGCTTATTTTGGGGATACTTTGCCTTTCCTTGTTACTTTGCATCCCATCTGTCCTGACAAAAACTTTAGGCATTATCTTGATAATGTGATAGGTCAACCCAATTGACCTAGTAGAACTTTCATGTCTAAAAGTATTTAGGGTGAGATACTACTATATATACAAGGTCATTCCTTACCATTTCATAATAAAGTTAAATTAAGAAAAGAAGTGTTAATGAACATTTACTTATTAACCATTCTACTTGAGGAATAAATATTTAGGGTTCAATACTTTATTTTAGAGATATGATCTTGTCTTGTGGATAAGTATTTTGTATGCTTAGGTAGGTCATGTAGCCTAGAGATAATTTATCTTGGTCGTCCTTACAAGCCACAATAATCTATTATGAAGCACTATTGGCCAAGGGAGAGGTTAAGACTTAGTAGGTTCATCTTCAAAGGTAAGTATTCCTAACTTTATTTCTCATTTGTAAGAGTAGATAGGTAATGCAATATATATTATTCTCTCCTATTTTTTAGGATTTTGTATACATTAACATGATTATATGTCTCCTATACATTTTTAGTTTAGTTTTTATTTACTTATTTTGTTCTAACCCATACTTTGTGCCATAAGCTTTAGTGAGCACTAGATTGGTTTACTTTTCTTATTATTTAATTATTTTACTTTCTTGTTATTATCATAAGTGAATATAAAAACCATAGGACTCTTTTAGGGTTATTGTGTGATTATGTTAGACTGTAGGCTTTAGAACCCTACCTAGCATGATGTGTTATGATAGATGATACAAGTGATCCCCTAATTATGTCTAGAGCATCCTCATATTGGTCATGTTCCCACTTAACAAGTGTGTGCCCCAATCAGAAGTGTAGGCATGATCTATCTTATTTGATCTAGGATTGATTCATGTGCACCATGAAATTTTGATTGCATATAAAAGCTACCTTATTTTGATAACTAATTATATGACAACTATTTAGACAAGATAGGTACATTCATAATCTTTGGTCTATGTTCTTTTTATTATGACATATACATATCTAAATTTTATAAACTCACCTAAACTCCTTTAAGACCTTGAACTAACACTTAATAACATGACTTATTTGACTACTCATAAAAACTTGAAACATAATTCAAATATTTGAAATGGGGTTTTGGCAGGAAACTCTCCCAAGGCTAATAACACCCAACACCAAACTACCAAGTGAATCAATCAAGATTATTGGGTTCCTATAGGACCTCTAACACCAAACTAGACCAAATTAAAAACTAAAACACATTGCCTTGGTTGATGTTCCTACATCAACCGACCCATGAGAAGATGGGTGCATGACAATGAATATCTAATATAAAGAGGGTATATAGGGGTAGTTAGGCACAAATCAATAGGAATTCATTGAAATATTTCCCATAACTCATTATTGTAAATGGTTGTTGTCAATTCATCACTTTAATGAAAATATTATAAAAGAATGAGCAGGATAAAACCATGTATAAATACCCCTAAGTTTTACTTAGAAGGAGAGTTGTTATTGTAATAGTAATATTTTAATTATAATCTTGAGCTTCATCATAATATTGATGTGCATTGTGACATGTTTATGGTTATCCTTGATATGTAATGGAATTAAATAATTGTACTATTAAAATACCTTTTGTAATCTTTTTATGAAAATAATGGTACATCTACTCTTTTTATCGATTTACACCTATGTTTTAATGTGATGAATATCTTAAGTATGGAATGAGTGAATTATTCGGACTAACTATACTATGATGTTTATTAATATAACTATGTGCTTGTTAAATCATCTAAATATAAAAAGCTTAATGCATACTCTATTAAGATACATAACTGATGGGAACTAGTCTTAAGTTACGTGCTTCAGGAGAGTGCATGAGATCACTTCTCATGTGATATGCTAGCATGCTAGCTCATTATAATTATTTTTTTGTATTGATTTATTATAATTAATTTTTAATATGACATAAGAGATATAGGTATAGAATTAAACCTAGGCATAGAAGGCCTTGACATAAGAGAAGAAAGTCATGAGGAACAAGCATGTAGAAAACATAGAGGAATCGAGGATGCAAGACTTGGGCAATAACATGACTTTGAAAAAGGTGCATAAGGTAAAGATGATTAAGAAATTGTTGGTATGAGAATCAAAGGAGAATAGTCAAAAGAGAATCTAACACCATCACGTGATAAGATAAGAGAAGGATAATGAATATCTAACATATAGAGGGTATATAAGGGTAGTTAGGACTGGATTAGTAGGAATTAATTATAATGGTTTTTCACAACTCATTATTGTAAGTGGTGATTAGAAAGTCATCACTTTCATGACAATATTGTAATAGAATGATCAGGTAAAACCATGTATAAATACCCCCTATTTTACTATTATCACTAAAAGTTACACCCTTTGAGGAGGTATTTCAGGCCTCCTCACCCAAGTGACACAATGGAAACACTCCTCATGTTATGGGTAAAATTATGTGAGAAGTGAATCTTTAGATATGATTGCTTCCCCTTGTGAATAACCTAAAATAACACTATAACTACTCAAATTACAAGGAAAAGGGGTAGAGAGAAGGGAATCAAGGAATTGAAAGAAAAATGGTGATACACCAAAAAATGTGATCTTTGGCTTGATTGAAACCTGCACAATGAAACTAAAATAACTGATACAACTACACAAATCTCAAATTAAGAAAATTTTCATAAGTATTTCATATGGAGGCTTGAAGATATGACAACACTCAGGAGGGGTGACAAATGACTTCACTACTAAATTTTGCATAAACTTGATGAAAGAAAAAACTATGACCTACAAAAGGAGACTATCTTGAATAGAGGTGAGGAAATTGGACATAATATAGGGGAAACATTATTTAGCACAAGGAGAGCATCAATAAATCATAAATACACACAAGATACAATCATGGAAGAAGGCACCATCAAAACTGTTATTGCTTTTAAGGCATTTACAAACTTATCAAGAATTAGAATTACAAAGGATTACCAATATTTTTATAGATTACAAAGGAGAAGAGAGGAGATGAGAGATAAAATTCATATGGAGAGGAAAAATGTTCCAATTTTTTTCATGCATGTGAATCAATAGTGTGGTGCTTGACTCATGTGCAAATGGTTAAAAAGGAAGGAATCAAAGGAGAAAAGATCTATCACCCCGTGTGACTCTAATTTTGGTGCCCCACTCTCACATGTGAGATCTTAATTAGTTATAATAACCTCTTGTCTCTTATTCCATGTGCACATAAGATTCCAAGATAAATTATAATCATATTTTGACCTTACAAGGCATGAAAATCAATGGGCCACCCTAGGAATGCACCCCATATCTTTCCCATGTGATAGTAATAAAATGTGAATCACTAATGACAAGAGGATATGTCATTTAATGGGATGTTACACCTCACCTATTTCAAATCATATATACCTCATGAAGATATTTTATGGTCCATGCCACATCACTCAAAATCTACCTTATCATTATGCCACATCACAACTATTCCACGTCACCATACAAAGTCACTATGAATAATAACCATAAATAATGTCTACATGAATAGTATTTTTTGAATAGTAACCATGAATAGTGTTTTACGTATAGTGATTTGTGAATAGTAACCATGAATCATGTCTACATGAATAGTGTTTTGTGAATAGAGATTTTTGAATAATAATCTTACTTCCAACAGTAAACATTGTGTGAGCTTATGAAGATCAGGTAAACCTTGCAATCCATGTTGCAACCAAATGATAATTGGAATAATTTAAATTATCAAAACCTCTACATATTGATTACCTATTAATCAAAGAGAAATAGACTTATGTAATGCATTGGGAATGGAGTCATCTAAGTCCCGTCATAAATCTGATTGTTATCATGGTTGTAATGCCTTAAAACACTATAAAAAACTAAAAATACATTACACACAAGAAAGGAACAAAGAACAAATACATCTGAAAAGCATTTAGAGGAAGGAAAATATAATTAAACTATTGAAACAATGTGCACACATGCACTTTGAGAAATAAAAACATCTAACCTACCCTAAACTAACTTAAAAAACCTCCATTCCACTTGGGTAAAAAAAAACCTCTTAAGTCTTTGTGACTCTCCATAAGCATACAACCATGTGACTGACAAGGGTAAGATGATATTTATCTTTACAATTGGTAACATAACTTACTAGCTTTCAAGGTTTGTCCCCAGTGATGAAATATGTAGACACCTAAAATTGGCCACTAATGACCTTCGACCAGACTTCAGACTGATTCCTACCAATCTTGGTAAATTAAGCCTAGAAATCATATAATGTCCCAAATTTACTTGTGCATCATTCACCAAAGCTCAGAATCATGTTGAGACATCACTAATTGGGGTATCCTATCCTAAGTAATAAAAACCAGGTATGGATTCATCTCTAATCATCCTATGACATCACAACATGTAATTTTGCCTATACACCTATTAAATGGGGCAAGTGCACACATAAAAAATCAAATCTTGAAAATACTAAAAAACTTAATTAAAATTAATTAAAATGTTAAACCAAATTAAAAGCTTAGTTGAATTATCCATGTGCAATTAATGAATTACTGAAAAAAGAAATTCAAAAATATGAAATATCCTATTTTTTCATGATTACCGTTTGTGAATTGTCAAGCCTTTGAAAATATATAAAAATATCTCACCCATACCTATTCATTGCAAATCATTAATTCTTGACACCTTTTAACTATACTGGGGTTAATTAACTCACTTAGGTTAGGTTTGAACCCATTTTTTACTTAAACTACACTTTAACTCACCTTGCGTTGGGGTTAATTCCTAAGCCTATAAATAAAAGCCTTTGCCTCTTCATTAAAAGAGATTGGATAGAGGAAATTTATAATGCAGGTTTTATAGAGAGATTGAAAGCAATAATGTTATAATTCCAAAATCATAAGCCAAGCCACTTCAAGCCACATAAAGCATAAGCCAAACCACAAGCCAATGGTTCCACGGAGGGAAGGACATATCCAAACTCCATTGCCAAAGACTCTTTGAGCACAAGCCGATAAAGACACAAACAAATCACTATGCTCCCCTAATATCTAGGCTTAAAGATTTTAGCATGTTAGTGTGTTGATTTCATTTGTTTTTTGAAACTAACATTCAATATAACCTCCTTTCTATTGTTTAAATTCCTATGATAACAAATGACATGCCCAGTGGGACCTAAATGCATCCCATATACCAAGGAGACCAAGATGCAACTCATAAATCTTTAAATGAATGCTTGAATATCTTCAAAATTAGAGTTTTAGCTTTGTTTTTATCATATTTTCTATTTTTATGCTAATTAAGATCTACATAGAGACCAACATCAGTTAGGCATAATTGGCATTGGTTCTGTCTCATCATCATCAGTTCTACCTAACTAATCTTGGTTTTGGGTGACCATCATTGATTAAGGTGCAGGGGAACACATGGTTTATAAAACTTTCATTTTGAATCTTCTTAGAATTCATACTAGTTATTTCTTGGTTTCATTGACCTTTATACTCTCCTTTTAATCATTGTGTTTCAAGTTTTGAGAATTTTTTATCTAATTTTGAGCTAACTAAAATTTTTAAATCATGTTTGTTTTGCCTTCAAGTTCATAGGCAATTGATCTCAGTCTCTATCTATCAATATCATTTATCAACAACTGACATCAGTTCTTTGGTAATTGGCATCAATCATAGGTGACTGATATCAGTCTCTATGTTTTAAAAATAAGAAACCTAAGAGCTATATTCCTAAATTTTGTTTGCTCATCCTTGATTATGCTTTAAAGTAGGAGGAAACTCTCTAACCCTTGTAGTTCCAAGGTGGGAATAGAACATTAATTTTCAAGTTTAGACTCATGAACATTCATTTTGGGGTGTTTAAAATGAATTTAGCTAAGTCTTGAACACTTTATTTTTGTGCCTAAAAATAATTACTAAGTCTTGAACATTTGATTATAGTGCTTAAAAGGAGCCTAGAATTTCCAAGTCTTGAACACTCCATTTTGATGCCTAAAAAGAATGGTTAAGTCTTAATTATTTGGTTTTAGTGCTTAAAATGAACATAAGTGTTTTTTCTTAAGTTGGTTTATGCAAATTCTTACAATTTTTTCAAATAAGTTAAGGGGCCTAAAACTTTATCACACATCTCAATTTGGTGGTTAAAACAAACATTCACTTAGATTACAATTTCTTGAAAGTGTTTTTTACTTGTTTGTCTATTTGTGCAAAATGAAGAGTGCATGTATGTTCTCCCCCATCCCCTATAGGGAACTTGGTTGATCAAAAGAACCTTTTCACTTGCAATTTGTGCCTAGTCCAAGGCATGGAAAGAATGTTGTTTAGGCTCTCCCAAAAACTTGCATGGTTTGGATGATCTAAATGCAACCCTAAAGTCTTTCCACTTAGTTTTATTTTCATGCAATTTATCTTGTGAATGGGAGTTCATAGCTTCTTCATGAGTTATTTAGGGAAGCATTGACCCAGGGTTTCATCTCTTAACAGTTTTTTAACCCCACTCCATGATGGGGTATATAAATCAAGGAACATATACTAAGAGATATAGGAGGTTGAGTGGCTAACCTCTCCTTTTATAACAAAGACTCAAATTAGGTCTGGTTAACTAGGGGATTCTACTAAGTAGTCCACATATGGAATCATTATGCAAAGGAATAGACCCTTGCATAGTAAGTTAATAAGTATGAAATAAATTGACATGACACATCTCTAGTGATAATCACACTTTGGACCAATCTAGATGTTAAAAAACTATAGTTCTAGTCAACCCCATTTGACCAACCTTGGCAATTTAGGGCTTAAGATGATTTACTGAGGTGTACTTGGTCTTTTTCCTTTATTACTTGGTCTTTGAGTCTTAAACCTTTATTTGTTTATACCACATCTAAAATGCATTTTGTTTCCACATCACTCCATTTTTTGAGGAGGCATTATGTTATCCATTTGACAATGTACCTTTTACCTTAGATTTTGTGTCAAAAATTTTGTGTGTGTCACTTGATTGAACTGGGTAATGTTATGCTACCCAAATCATTTCAAATTTGTTTCTTGGATTCTTTGAAACACACCATTTTTTATACCTTTAGAGAGTGATGATGTCATTATGCTACTCAAATTATTTCATATATTTATCTTTTCTTGTGTCCAAATTTCACATTTAAACCATGTATGCCATTATGGTCTTTGTCTAGTGTCGTTATGACATTTAATTTTGTCTAGTTTGTTTGTATAAAAGAGCCTAGTTTTCATAAGTTGATTTTTTAATTAACTTTGACAAGTTTAGATCCAAACATTGATTGATTTTTGTTTAGGCCTTGTTTAATTGGGGCTTAAATACCAATCTTTCTCTTTTGGGTCATGTAACATAGGTTAATTATTTACCCATAATTTGAAAACTATTTGTTTGTACCATTATTTGGGAGAAAATAGTCTATCACCAAGTGCCTTTTATTTCATGCCTCATGCCAATTTGATCAAGGTTATATATATAATAAAGTGCTTAGTCTCTGCCAAAGTGTTTCAAGTTTGCTAGATTAAAAGCCCCTTTATTTTAAGTCTAGATTTTGATGTTGAGTTTAGACAAAATCCATAGCACATGCCTTGTTTGAGCCTAGATTTTGATGTCATATTTTTCCAAAAGACCTAGTAACCTTAACTTTTCCTAGTTTAAACCCATTTGGAACACTTTGGACCTAGAGTTTATAATTTTGTTTTTAGTTCATCCACTTGACCTTGTTTGTGTGAGACATATAATATTAGACATTTGACGTTGGATTGTTTTATACCAAGTTTTATCACAGACCATTTTTAGAGATACAGCTCCATCCTTTGACCAAGTTAGATTGAGTTTGAACCTTTTCTCTTTTTAGACATTATTTTCAATGTTTTTAGAACTCTATACCTTTTTCACAAAGCATTCACCATAGATTTGACCATGTCTCACTATACACATAGTGGTGTCATGTACAATCTAGGGATATGGAAATGTAGTCACACAAGAAGACTTTATTCAAAGCCCCTATGGAGATGATGTCATTTGTAAGATGGATCTTTATCCACCTTGAAACACTTAAATGGAGGAACAAAGTCAAGACCCTTTGACCCATTATTTGGTTAGCACACATCTATACTCAGAGCAGGACCAAGAATAAACAACATAATACTTGGATAGCATACCTTTGATTGTAGAGCAAGTCCAAAAACAACCTTACTATGTTAAAATACCATTGGCCTATGAAGCTTACTTATTTTATCATCACTTTCTAGCAAATAATGATGAATTTTTAATCAAAGTTGTAGAGGTAGGGGCTATGTTTTAGGAAAAATTCCCCATGAAAACTTGCCAAGTTTAATAAGAGGACCTTAAAACACATCTTAAAATCATAACATTGAATATGCCTCTTCTAATAACCCTCATGATATAGTGCTAATTCAATATCAAGACCCTTGTATGCTTGTCATAAGAAAGGGCCTTAGGGAGGATCATTTCATATAAATGCAGATAGCATACCATAAATATTTGAATTTAGTGCATAACTTTAATAATATGACCATGTCAAATGATCCTCTTATTGAGTTAGCTCCTTCAATAGGTGTTTTAATTGAATTTATAGGTCAAGAGAATCAGGGTATAAACCCATTTGTGCAAATTACTTTGTTAGAAAACATGTTTAATACCCCAGCTAATAAATGTCTTTTTCTTCTACATAGAACAGTGAGCCAAACATAGTGGATAACATGCAAGCAACATCCAATCTATACCAAAGTGGTGTAAACACATAAATAACTAGTTGAAAACAAAATGTGTCTTTAATTAATAAGCCATTTCCTATTGTTCAAGAAAAGACATTTGATATTGTAGACCAATTATAAAATATGACTACACAAATATCCATTTTGGATTTGTTGTATACATCTATAATCTGTAATAACATCTTGATAGAGTTCCTTGGCCAATGCCAAGTTTTAAATGACATATATCCAAACAAATGTCAAGCTTTGGTTGCACAATTACCTCCATGCCAATAATTAATCTTCAACCAAAGTGATATGTCATTCTTTGGCCCATTGCATAATAATCCATTATATATAAAAGCTATCATAATGTGGCATAAAGTGAAACATGTCCTCATAGATAATGGATCAGGTCTAAATATCATGTCTCTAAAGCTCATCAAGATTCTTGGGTACAACACAACTGATTTGTAGCCATAAATGATCATGATTAAGGTCTATGATATTGAAGAATTGGAATCATAAGGCACCATCATATTTCCAGGTATCATTGTTATTTTAACCCATGATACCTTAAGCCATGTGTTAGATGTTGAATTATCATATAATATGCTTTTGGGTAGATGTTGGATACATGAAATTCATGCAATTCATTTAAAATTTCACTAGTGTATCAAATTCCCCCATTCAAGTATGAAGGTCACCATTCATGGAGATTTATAGTCATACAAGCATTTCAAACATTTAGAGGCTGAGTACCAAAGCTATAACTACCAATTTGGCTTGAATCCAGTTCTTAATAAGGACAAGGGAAAATAAATACATGTTGATTCACTAGAGGCCAATTAAATTAACCAAGATACCCTTTTTTACTTTCCCACATGTTGCCTCCTAAAATATATAATCATAATACCATCTCGACTAATGACCCAAGAGAATATTTGATCCAAGATATGTTCCATAATTCTAAGCTTTCATAGATCAAGGGAAAATAAATACTTGTTGATTCACTAGAGACTAATTACATTAACCAAGACACCCTTTATTTAATTTCCCACATGTTTCCTCCTAAAATATATAATCATTATACCATCTCAACTAATGACCCAAGAGAATATTTGATCCAAGATATGCTCCATAATTCTAAGATGTTGAATTATCATATAATATGCTTTTGGGTAGACGTTGGATACATGAAATTCATGCAATCCATTTAAAATTTCACTAGTGTATCAAATTCCCCCATTCAGGTATGGAGATCACCATTCATGGAGATTTATAGTCATACAAGCATTTCAAACATTTAGAGGCTGAGTTCCAAAGTTATAACTACCAATTTGGCCTGAATCCAGTTCTTAATAAGGACAAGGGAAAATAAATACTTGTTGATTCACTAGAGGCCAATTACATTAACCAAGATACCCTTTATTTACTTTCCCACATGTTGCCTCCTAAAATATATAATCATTATACCATCTCGACTAATGACCCAAGAGAATATTTGATCCAAGATATGTTCCATAATTCTAAGCTTTCATAGAACCCCAAGTCCTTTGGAAGACCTAAGCTGAAACACCTTCTATGGAATGACAAAGAAAGGGCAAAACCAAACTACATATTCCAACACCTATCATTTTCATACTAGCCTCTGGACAAGAAAAGGACCCGATTGATGGCGATGAATAATGGTTGTATAATGATAAATTGGCTAACTATTACTTAAATTACATGTATCTCATTTCAATCAAAATCATGAAAAAACATGCCTATGAAGGAGGAGGCCTTAGACTAAATCAACAAGGTCTACTTGAACCAATTTATACCACTCAATACAAAAGAACCTATGGACTTATATTTAAACCACTTAGGGGTGACCCCACATATCTTATTCAAGTTCCATAACTAATGACTAGTGACAATGATGCTGATAGTAAAGTAGACTCTGATTATAGCCTTTTTGATGACCTAGTTGATACCAATTTGTCTGACACTAATGCCATTTATACCCTTAGACCCATTATTCACCATAATCCACTTCCATTATATTATCCTCAACTAATATACTAGGTCAAATAAGAATCAATAATATCAGTTGATGAGTTTTAGAATGATGAGGCCTTATGTGATTTCCTTGGCCTTAAGGAAAATGTTCTGTTGGGAGACAAAAAATAAGGGTTCTCAATCAAGTTGTATACAGACACATGAGAAAATAATGACCTATGTTGGATTCAAAGAATTAAAAATTTCCTTGGGTTAAATCCATTAAATATATTCAAGTTAGATAAGATCCTATGGCATGGGTTCATCAAGCTGAGATCTAATAGTGCATGTTCACTGACAAGATGATGGGTCTGAGCTAAATCAATGATCAATGTTAAATCATACCAATGATTTGATGGAGTGAAAGAAATAATAAGAGAGTGGTCCCAATTAGACCTATGGTGCACATGCGCTTGTACATCTTGATCTAATGGTGCATAATTGAGTCAACATATCAAAGGGATCTTCTTGCAAGAAATCAATGACTCACGAGTATCTTTACATAGAAAAGATATAAAAGTGAGAGTAAACTCAACAAGTCATTAAAATTTATGGGAAAAATAAGAATAAAGATATTTGGGCATAATGTGAATGGTCTAAGTTGGCATTCAACAACCAATAAGCAAAGGGAGAGCCCGGGACAATTTTGACAAAAAATGATGAGGCATTCTTCGACCTAGGAAAAGTAAAAATAAAGGAACCAAAGCTCGGATATGATCCAAGTGGAACCAGTGAAACCAAGTATTACCAATAGATCTCCATATAGTTAAAATAGGTCATTTGGACCTAATACAAAGAACAATGATTATGAATCAAGGTCAAATAGTTTGTAGGTTTTCTATGAATATTGTGATTATGTGAAAACCAATTATTTGAGATTGGTTTTTTATATATAAAATGGACCTAGGTTCAAGTTGGAAACAAATGTAGATGTAAACATGATCATAGGGAGACATGTCTCACCTATCATCAGGGTCACTTTTCAATGAGCAGATATGGTTGGCCACCCAAAGTAGATGTGTCATAATTCTTCCATTTCCAAGACATGATCCTTGTCAACAAATCATTAGATGATATCATGAAGTTCCAAGAAGACACTAGGTAGAT
Source organism: Torreya grandis (assembly GCA_037957365.1). Lineage (NCBI taxonomy): Eukaryota > Viridiplantae > Streptophyta > Pinopsida > Cupressales > Taxaceae > Torreya > Torreya grandis. The sequence goes on from JARHVA010008168.1 coordinate 64,633, forward strand.
GGATAAGGATAATAATCATTCAATTATTTTACATAATTTGTTCCTTATTGATAATATCCTGAGTCAGCATCCTCAAGAATGCTAATCCATCAAAAATGGTTGGGATTTTATTAATGCACAACTCTCTCTCTCTCTCTCTCTCTCTCTCTATAAATACAAGCTTCCAAGCCTTAAAATGGATCCCTCTTTTTGGTATGACTAGACTCTACTGAAATTTGTACTATGACAACTTTTTGATGTAATAAAGACTAAATTTTATCCTTTTCTAAGTTGGATTGAAGTGTATTCCATGAATTCATGTACAGTGGTTAAGTAAATCTATGTTCCTTGATTATGTCTAATTTTTTCTCACCTTTAGGAAGTGCATAGTAATTCTTATAGGTCATTATAAGTGCAATTTATAGTTTAGTATCTAGCTTGAAAGTGGATATTTTCCCTTTGTTGCTAATTTAATAAATGATTAATGACTTATTATAAAATATTTATGCAAGATTGATATTATTTGGTCTTGAAAGTGTCTCATAGTGTGTATTATGTAAATTTGAGTGATCAAATCATTGGTGCATCACCTCTTTTACATGCTTTATAATTTATTGTCAAAACCTCTTTCCCTTTTCCAAGAAAGTTCTAGTGTAGGTTTAGTATAGGTGATAGATCCATAAGGAATCAAACCTTCTATGGAGGTCTGGTACATTATTAATATACCCATAACCTAGGATTAGTCCCATGTTGGACTATATTTGAGTAGGAAGATATGAACAATCCCCTTACTCAGCTAGGGTGCAAATTTAGAACACCAATATTTGGCACACTCAGTGGGACACTAATTATTTGGCATAATTAAAATTTGAATATTGAGAAGAAGGAATTACAATAGTAGGAGAGATCTACCATCATCAAAAGTTGAAGATCCTTCAAGTTGTAGGTTTCATAGCATCTTCTAGATAGTGATTTCATGCCAAAGGTTACAACAAGATAATCAAGTAAAGGTACTCCTTTTGAACATATTGAATTTATTTTTTATTAGAAAATATCAATATTCAATAGTAAAAGACCTTATCTTCTAAAGTAACATTCATCCTTTGGTCATTATATTGTTTTAGTCCAATATAATGTCCCCATAAGCCAGAACCCTTTTGCCCAAATGGTTATCAAGAATTAAGTGTTTATCCCATTTAATAGGGGTAGTCCCCTGAATTTAGCCTAATATGATGGCATTCACATGTCTAACCTAAAAATTATCCTTTTCTTCTTATTAAAATGGGATAAAACTATTGTATCTAGCATATCCAAGATGTTGTCAATCTATGTTATGTTCATAATATTACTCAAGATAATGTGGCTATCATATTTCTTATTGCTTCCTTCAAAGTAAAAGAATTGCAATGGTATAGGAATATTACTTTGACCTCCATTACTACTTGGGATGAGTTAGGTGCAATCTTAGTTAGGAAATTTGAAGACAAATCTGATCATTTATCCTTGGTTGAACAACTTACTATCCTACAAAAGTACCCCCATGAATTTATGTTTGGTTTTAACCTCAAATTATAAAATAAATGGATTAGGATCCCTATATTAGTAGACCATCCCCAGAGTATGTATTTTTGTACTATTTTAAGGCCATTAATTTTGATATAAGTGTCATGATACAATCTATGGGTCGTAACACCTTGCTAAATACCTTTGAAATTACTATCAGAGTAGAAAATAACTTAATGCAAGCTAGTAAACTTGATCTAAGGCCTATAATTCCCATATTCACATAATTTAAACCTATTCCTCCTCCTCAAGTTCCTTGTATTCCATATATATCTCCTATTTCATTTCCAAAAGTCCAAGTTGTAGCTCATCCTAATCAATCTAGTGAGATTGGTGATGTGAAAAGCATGTTATAAGCTTTTGGAAATGAGATTGTCCAACTCAAGAGACAAAAGTACCAAGTTAGATATTATCAATAGCAAAACCAATATCAGTCTTTCAATAAACAAAGACCCCTTTATCAAGGTTTTAAGGACAATAGACAACCTTATCAAAATCAAGGAGCCATAACCCAAACTAAGCCATATGCATCCATTGATCCTAATATACCTTCTAGTTTAAAATATATTATTCATAAAAATAATTTAATGCAAGATCCAGGTTGGGAACCTTCTAATCCAAATGACACTTAAAATCAAGCCTTGGTATCATAAGATATTACTATGCCACAAATGACATAGGAAGAGTTCTCTCTTCAAGGTGGTCAATATAAAGATATGAATATGACATTCTAAGGAGAAGATCAATAAATTATAGGATAGCCTGATGCTATCAATTTTAATTAGTGATTGGATGATCATATTGTATTTAATCATGTTAGTGAAACTAGAAACATAAATGGTCAAGTGGTAGCTCTAACTAGAGCCAAAAGTAGAGAAGTTGATGAAGCTCAAGATGTGATCAATATTTATATTGTTCCTAGTTTTATTTACATTAGTGTCAAGGACCAAGTTGTTGTTCCTATAGCATAGAATATTTAGAATACAGAGGTAGTGAAGGTTCCCCAAATGCCCCTAATTAGAGAACAACCAGTGGCTCTAAAGTTGTAGCCAAAGGTTAGTGGAACATCTTTCAACATAATAAAAAAATGTAGAAATCAAATGTTAGTATTATAATTTGGGATTCCCTTTCCATCCTAGGGCAAAAGGATATGATTATTCAAGAATTTTTAAATCTTAAGGTATTTAAAAAACCAATTAAGAAATAAGGAGCTGTCTTGTCCAATTTAGACCAACAAATCAAGCAACCTGATAATCAAATATATAACATGTAAAAGGTAGACAAAACCAATGTCAAATCAAACAAAACTCCTCCCTTTTATCTCTCTTTAATATTAGGTGATTATTTAGTCCATAATTGTATGGTAGATAGTGGAACTAGTAGCACTATCATGCCCAAACAAATTGCAGACAAGCTTGGTCTTGTATATGAGCCAAATACCAAAGGAGTATTGAAATTATATGTCTCACCAATGAAGACAATAGAAATAATAACATATTTAAAATTGACATTACATTATTACCCCAGTTTTATTATTTAGCAAGATGTAGTTTTAGTGGACTTGCCTCCCTATTTTTACATGTGTCTATCAAGAGATTTTACTTCAAATATTAGAGGATATTTGTCAATTGATCGGACCTATTTAAGCTTCAGGACCAGTTATGGTACTAAGGTGATAATATGTTCTGAACCTATTTAAATATTTCATTTTGCGCCATATATGACAAGTATGGTGAACACTAATTGTGTTATCTTAGACAAGGTACTAGAAAATAGTGAGGTGAAAATTGAATCACCTCTAGATGGAGTCCCAAATATTTTACTTGATGAATGAGCCTATAATTTTCATGGAAATGATCCCTACAAGTTAAATAAAGAAGAGGGACTTGGTGTCTATTTTCTTCATGAAATTGATGCACCAATTCCAACATTGATGAAAGATGATCAGCCTAGTGATGGATTGTGGTAGATATATTTTGATGGATATAGGAACAAATGTAGTATTAGAGATGGAATGATGTTAATTTATCCTACCAATAAAAGGTATTTCTCTTCTCTCAAGTTTCATTTTGGTTGTTCCAATAATGTTATTGAATATGAATCACTAGTTCATGGTTTGTAATGGGCAAGAAAGATGAAGGTCAATTCCTTACAAGTCTTTGTAGATAGTGAACTAGTAGTCCAATAAGGAAGGGGACTTAATATATGAAATAAACCACTACTTAGGTCCCATAATCATAGATTATGGGATGTAGTTGAATAATTTTAATCCTTCAATATCTAGGCCATATAAATAATTAAAACAAGCATGCAGACAAGCTAGTTGCTATTGGGTTAGTATCTTAGATGACATAAAAAGGGAAAAAGTTCAATCACATATCAAAGTAATTATGAGACCTTCTATCCTAGAAAATCATGAAAATTGATAATTATTTGAATATGATATTCATATTGTTAGATTATTACAAGAGGAAGTTAAATTCTCCTCAAGGAACCAAGATAGGCATTTACAATAATATGCTAACCAGATTGTGCAATTAAAGACAAATAAGTTACCTAAAGGGTTGGCCACCCTAGAAAACATATTCAGTAGAGATGATGAATTAAGAAAAGAAAAGTTGGCTTTATCAACCAAAGAAGAATACTACACAAATTTGGAGATTACCATTGGAAATAGTTTAAAATTGGGCAAATTTTGCACATCTTTAAAGAAAGAATATTTTATTAAGTTATGTTCATGTTTTACAAATGTCTTTGCATGGTAGTATAATGACCTTAAAGGATTTGATCAGTCTAACTAAGCATACCATTGAGTTAGAAGATGAGACTGGTCCAGTCAGATAGAGACAAAGTCCTATTAACCCAAAGCTTAAACCTTTAATGAGAGATGAGATGTATAAGCTCATTGAGTTAGCTATAATATTTCCAATTAAGCACTCAACTTGGGTGGCAAACCTTGTTCTAGTATGAAAAAATAATGGTGAAATGAGGCTATGTTTTGACTTTCATGACTTGAACAAGGCCTCTCTTAAATATCACTACCCATTTCTATCAATGGAATATATTTTATAGCTAGTTGTAGGTTCAAAAAGGTTCCTTTTTATTAGATGGCTATAGTGGATATAACCAGATTTCGGTCAAAGAAGAAGACCAGTTCTAAATAGCCATCACCATAAAGTGGAGGAAATTTGCATACATAAAGATGCCTTTTGATTTATATAATGTTGGAACCACTTTTCAAAAGGCTATGGACATGGCATTTTAGGGTCTCCTCAACAAGTTTATTCTTATTTACTTGGATAACATAACAATAAACTTTAATAGTAAAAATGAGCATATGATTCATCTCAGACAAGTGTTTGAAAGATATATGGAATTTGGAGTGTATTTGAATATAAAAAAAATGTGTTTTCTTTATTCATGAAGGTATGCTTCTTAGACATGTAATTCAAGAAATGGTACAAGCATAAATCTTGATAGGATAGAATCAATTCTTGCACTTTCATTTCCTAAGCACAAGAAAGCCTTGCAAAGTTTTTTAGTCAAGATCAAATTCATAAGGAGATATAATTTAAATTTTTTTATTTTATCTAGGTCACTCACAACCATTCTAAATAAGGGTAAGAGTTTTAGCTAGTCCAAAGGAGTAAGAAGCTTAGAAGAGATCAAGAAAGCTATAACTAGTGCTCCTACACTCCCAAACCTTGAATTTACAAAGGATTTATTCTTATATAATTATGATAACATTGACACAATTTCAAGAATTATCATGCAAAAAAATAAAGAGACTTTAGAGTAGCCAATATCCTTCTTCATTCAAGGCTTAGAACAATATGAAACAAGGTATTATTTTGTTGAGAAGCATGTACTTTCAGTCATAAGGACTCTTAAAAAATTTAGGTACTTTATGTCCAATAATAAGATAAATTTTATGGTTACACATCCAAGTGTTAAATATTTCCTTCTAAATAAAGATATAAATGACAAGAGATCTGGTTGGATAAACAAGGTCATGGAATATGATATTGAGATCAAAGTCACAAAGCTGGTTAGAGGTAAAGGACTTTGTGAACATCTAGCCCAAGACTTGAAGGAAACTAATGGGATAGTTATTATGTCAAATGATCAAGAAGTTGAAAGTGACCAAACCTCATATTCCATATGGTTCCAAGATATGGTAAGATATCTACAAAATGGTATTTATCCTTCTCATCTAACCCCTTAAAAGAGGAGATATTTTAGATTGCAGTCAATTCCTTTTCTTCTTCTTGACAATGTATTGTTCAAAATGGATATCAATGGAATGATACTAATATGTATAGAATTAGGTTAAACATAGATATTTATTGAGTAATTATATGATGGACATGGTGGAGGACATTATTCAGCAATGGTCACAACCCACAAGATAATGAGAGGTGGGTATTATTAGCCAAGTTTATTTGGTTATTGTCATACATGAGTCAAGAAATGCAGATAATGTGCCATGTTTGTTGGAAATATGAAGCTTACAACCTTATCTCTCCAACCAATTTTAGTAAATCAACCCTTTTTCGAATAAGGATTGGATTTTATTGGTATTATTAATCCCCCTTTATGTTCAAGACACAAGTGGATCCTAACTATCATAGATTATTTTACTAGATGAATAGAGGTAGTGGCCTTAAAAGAAGCCAATGAAACAAATGTTTTGGATTTATATGAAGGTTTTCTTACCATATTTGGATTCCATTCAACCATAATTTATGATAATTCTATGGCTTTTTTAGGATCTAAGATCATCTAGTGGGTAGTTCAACTAGTGTTTTCCTTAGTACCTTATCAAACTATTATCCATAAGGTAATGGCCTTGTTGAGTCCACTAACAAGAATTTGTTGAAGATAAATAGAGGAATGTTGAAGGCAATCATAGATCATGGCATCTCAAATTGAATTCAACTTTGTGAGATGATAAGATCACCTATAAGAGGTCAATTACCAATTCTCCATACAAGCTAGTATACATTCAAGAAGCAAGAATGCATATTTATCTTGAATTCTCTACTTTGGAATTATTACATCATCTTGAAATTTTAGAGAATGATCTAATAGAAATTAGATATGTTGAGATCATAGAGCTATAGGAGATAAGGCATCAGTTAATATTGGCTATGAAAGCCCATCAAGCAATGACAAAGAGATTTTTTGATAAAGCAACTTCTTCAACAAAATTTTAAGGAGATTTGGTACTCAAGTGGGACGAGGATAGAGCTACTCCAAGAAAGAACACAAAATTTGACTCTCTCTAGAGTGGTCCATATACAATCTCTAGTTTCAAATCCATAATGTTTTCCAGATCATAAGGATGAATGGTGAAGAGCTTCCTATCCTAGTCAATGGGATACATCTTAAGTATACCATTAAGGAAACTAAATCCCATGTACATAGTTGTTTTTTTTAAATTTTCTCTAAGTTTTTTTTAACACATTAGTTAGTTTCCTTTCTATTTTATCCCAAATAAGTTATTTTATCATACAGTTGTTCAACAATTTAGTCACTTTTGTTTTATTAGGTTAGTTTTCCTTTCAATTTATTTTTTTCTTGGTTTGTTGGAATTCTTTTGTCTTTTCAAGTCAAAAGGCTATCTTGTATCATGTAAATGATATGAGTTCTTAAGCATAGCAGTCATACTTCCCATCCAAGTTGCCAAAGATGTTGACCAAATTTGGTCTACTAAAAATGTGCTTATTCCAAGAGTTCAATGGAAGGAGCAAGACCCTGATTGAAGATTGGTCCAATGATTAAATATGAGTAGGCTTCATGGTGAAACCAAGTAGATCAAAAGTTAGGGACAAGTTGCACAAGAATCTGAAAGTCATTCAAGACTTTAAAGATTTATAAATAGTTCAAGTACAAGTTCACAAGGGCTTACAAACCTTGGAAAAGATAAGTATAAAACCTTTGTTTTGGATAAAGTCTTTACTTGGAAGCTTTCTTTCAGGCTTTTATTTTGCTAAGTTCAAGTATTTTATGACCCTATTTTGGCCAAGTGTTGAAGATTCTTTCAGACAATTTGTTTGAGAATCTGAAGGCATGAATTTTTTTAGATAAAATGTCTGAAGCAAAAGATGAAGACCTATTTCTTTTAGAGAAATTGTTTTGAAAAAATTTCCATGAAGACCTATTTCTTTCAAAGAAATTATCCTACAATAATTTCCTTGAATATCTATTTATTTTGGAGAAATTATCTACATAAAAAAGGATAAGTGTAAATTCTCTCTGATATTCTATATGTAATAAAATCCTAAGAGTCATTTCTTTTGGGAAAATTGTTTGAACAATTTTATTGAAGGGTCATTCTACAGCAAAGTGTCCTAGAACAATTTTCCATACGAGTCTTTTCTCGGGAAAGTGAACCAAATAGAAATCCTAAAAAATATTTTTAAAAGTCTCAAAAAGGTGATTTTTCATGGAAATGGTCCTATACATTTTTTTTGAAGGGCATTTTATTCAAACAAATTATCCCAGGACAATGTCCCAAAGGATCATTTTTTAGCAAAGTATCCCTAGAAAATTTTCCCAAAGGGTCTTTTTTCAGGAAAATGGTTTGATGCAAAAATTATAAAGGATATCTCTTATGGTAAAGTGTCTCATACACAAATTCTATAGACAAAAGATCAAAGGAAATGACTTGGATAATTTATTTTCCATCAAGGTAGTGATGGTTGTATAAACATCAATTTTAGGCTACGATGAATTTTTGTGTGATTTAAAAAGCCTAGGATGTTTGTTCAAGTGTCAAATTAAATCACAAGTAATAGTCATTTGAATTCAAAAATTATAGGAGGCCTCATAGTGTCAAATTAAAGAACTGAAGATAACCATTGGTTTTCAAATATGCAATGAAAATTGTGTGGACATCAAATACATTTGTGTAGATGTCAAAGTTTAAGCCATGATAAATAGCCATTGGTATTCAAATGGTTTCAAGATAGATGGTCTACATTCAATCTAAGTAAAGATCTAGTGGCATGCATAAAGTCAAAAATTCAATAAGATGTTCACGTGAATGTCATATTCAGGTCATGATAATTAACTATTTGGGTTCAAAAGGTATTTAAAAGTTTTAAAGTTGGTTGAGATATTATGGTCTAGGTGAGCCTACATACTAACACATGAGATATAATGATCCACGTTGGATTCAAACACGTCAAAAGGTCCCTAGGTTAAATTCCTTAAATAGCTGCAAGCTAGACAAGATCCTATGATGTGGATTCATCAAGCCAAGATCTAATGGTGCATGTTCACTAACAAGAGGATGGGTCTGAGCTAAATCAAAGATCAACATCCATTCATACCAATGATTTAATAGATTATAATAATTGATAAGAAAGTGGGCCTAATGAGATCTATGGTACATGTGAACTCATACATCTTCATCCAATGATGTGAGATTGAGTCAACATATCAAAGGGATCTTTTGGTAAGAAATCAAGGACTCACATGCATCTATGCACAACAAATATCTAATGGTTCAAGTAGAGTTAATAAGTCAATAGAATCTATGGGGCCAATAAGAATAAATATAGTTGGGCATAATATAAATGGTCCAAGTTGGCATTCAATAGCCAATTGCAAAGGGCAATCCCATGACATTTTTTATGGAAGTTGTCGAGGCATTCTTCAACCCAAGTAAAGTAAAAAAAAAGGAACTAGAGCTTAGATATGATCTACATGGAACCAGTAGAACCAAGTATTACTAACAAAGCCCCATATAGGTAAAATAGGTCATTTGGACCTAATATAGAGACCAGTGATTACAATGCAAGGTCAAATAATTTTTAGGTTTTCTATGAATATTGTGACTATGAAAACCAATGATCTAAGATTGGTTTTCTAAATAGACCTAGGTTTGAGTTGGAAACAAATGCATATGTAAACATGATCATAGGGAGATGTGTATTTCCTATCATTAGGGTTACTTTTTAATGAGAAAATATAGTTATCCACCCAAAGCAGATCTGACATAATTATATAAATTTCAAGACATGATCCTTGTTAGTAGATCATTAGATGATATCATGGAGTTCCAAGAAGACACCAGGTAGATGGATAAGGATAATAAGCATTCAATTCTTTTACAAAATTTGTTCCTTATTGATAAGATCTTGAGTTAGCATCCTTAAGAATGATAATCCATCAAAAATGGTTGGGCCTTTTTCAATACATCTCTCTCTCTCTCTCTCTCTCTCTCTCTCTCTCTCTCTCTCTCTCTCTCTCTCTCTCTCTCTCTCTCTCTCTCTCTCTCTCTCTCTCTCTCTCTCTCTCTCTCTCTCTCTCTCTCTCTCTGTTTGTCTCTCTCTCTCTCTCTCTTTTCTATAAATACATGCTTCCAAGCCTTAAAACAGATCCCTCTTTTTGGTATGACCAAACTCTACCTAAATTTATACTGTGACACCTTTTTGATGCAATAAAGTCTGAATGTCATCCTTTTCTAGGCTAGATTAAAGTGTGTTCCATGAACTCATGTACTATGGTTAAGTGAATGTATGTTCCTTGCTTATGTCTAAGTTTTTATCACCTTTGAGAAGTGCTTAGTAATTCTTACAGGTCATAATAATTGCAATTTATAGTTTATTGTCTAGCTTGAAAGTGGATATTTGCCCTTTGTTACTAATTTGATAACTGATTAATGCCTTATTCTAAAATATTTATGTGAGATTGATATTATTTGGTCTTGAAAGTGTCTCATAGTGTGTATTTTGTGAATTTGAGTGATCAAATCATTGGTACATCACCTCTTTTACATGATTTATAAGTTATTGTCAAAATCTCTTTCCCTTTTCCAAGCAAGTTCTAGTTTAGGTTTAATATAGATGATAGATATATGAGGAAGCCAACCTTCTCTAGAGGTATGATCTATTATTAGGATACCAAAAACCTAAGATTAGTCCCATATTGGACTAGATTTGATTAGGAAGATATGAAAAATCCCCTTACTCAACTAGGGTGCAAATCTAGAACACCAACAATACCACGTTGCTATGTTTATGGCATACTATGTCATTTGCCAAATTTGCCTATTTTGTTTGAATTAGATTCTACACTAGTAATATTCTTGTACTATAAGGTATAACTATAGTGACTTGAGGTCCAATCCTAGGAATATATAAGTAGTGCTTGATTCATGTTAAGGTCAAATCCCTTAGCCATGCTCTCATAATTTTGCAAGCAATTTATGTTTGAACTCTCTTACCATTTTGTGAGAAACCTAAGCCATGCTCTCACTATTTTTTAAGCTTGGACTGTTTAGTATCTTTTAATTCTTGATTGAGTTGAGATACATAGAAATTTCTAAAAACATTTGTAAAATCATTTTAGAAAACCAAAAACATTGACCACTTCTTTGCCTTAAGGAGTCTGGGAACCCTCACTAAGTCACAATAAACCACTTGTCATTTAGTTTCCCAACCCTTTTTAGCCTTTTATCATATGTACTTTCAATTTTTCAATACAATTCCCATATTATTATCACATTCATCATGTTTTTCTTCTGATCATTTTTTCTATCCCATTTCTTGGGAGAAATACACTTGGCCTAAAGTTTTTGTTTGATCTTGCATCCATGGAACTATGTAGTAGCGTATAGTTATCTAGTTCACCTAGAGATGACTTAGCCACCCCCTTCCTTTTCTTCTATTCCCCCCATTTTTTTATTTTTTTCATTATCTCTTTTGGTCTAGAGGTAATTCTTGTCATCTTGTATGTACTAACATTATGATTAACCATTATTCATTTCATATTTCTTTTTTTGTTTTGTTCTTTATTTTTTTGGGTTGTTTATTTGTTTGACTATTTGTTTGATTTATTTTTGTGTCTTGATTTAGTCTATGTGTGTTCATTGGGTTATTCCTTAAGAATTATTCTTGAATCAATCCATATTCATACAACCACATTGTCATCATGGTTTTTATCATTGGTGCATTATTTTCAGTTGCGTATTGGATTGCATGTCAGTCCATATACATATTTAAACTAAGTTATCATGGTGTTCTATCATGATGCCTACCATCATATGCTAAAAAAAAATTAGCTTCAAGAATCTATGTGGTAATGAAGAAATGATATATCTCTTTGACACCAAACACATTCCCAATTTGATCCAAATCATATCATACACAAAGTAATTAAACAATGAAAGAATTTTCTCCCTCAAAAGTTCACATGAGTATCTCCCTAATTTTAGGTTGTCCAAGTTCATATTTATCCTCTATACAAATTTACCATCATATTTCACATCATGTTTTCAAAAATTGAGGTCCAATGATTATAACCATCTTTGGGAAAATCATTTTATACCATCCCACTTGCATTACCAATGATTATAACCACCTTTGGGAAAATCATAATGTTTCCATCCATTTGAGGGTTAATGATTATAACAACCTTTGGGAAAACCATTATCTCTATTCACCCAATTGGGACATGTTTTTATTTTGCTAATGATTATAACCACCTATGGGTAAATCATTATTTTATTTTCTAATGATTATAATTGCCTTTGGGAAAATCATCCTCTTGTTATCCTAAACCTTTTTCGATGATTATAACTACCTTTGGGAAAATAATTATCTTTTTAAATCCCACCTATGCCAATGACTATAACCACCTATGGGAAAATCATCCTATTTGTTTTTCCTAACTGGGGCAACTCCATGTACCATTGATTATCAGTCCATTCCAACCCATTTCATCATTTTGGTCCAATCATTTATTTCTTTCAAGGGATCAATTATCAACCCCTTTTCCAATCATTACCTCTAGGGGGAACCTACAATTCATTCATTACCATTGAAATCATAAGAATATAAGTCCTTTTCATTAGTTAAGAAGATGTTATTATGCTTATATATTTCACTACCTTCCCAAACAAGGGCAAATTATAGACATATAAAATTGGCCCCCATGCCTTCCATTGACTTTATATTGATTCCTACCAACCTTTACAAATTAAACCTACAAATCACTTAATCTCCCAAATTTATGTATGCATCATTCATCAAAGCTCATAATCATGTTGAGACATCCCTAATTGGGGTATCCTACCATAAACAATAAAAACTTATCATATATTCATCTCTAATCATCCTATGACATCATAACATGAAATTTAGCCTATAAACCTATTAAATGGGGCAAGTGCACACATAAAAAATCAAATCATGAAAATGCTAAAAATCCTAATCATACTTAATTAAAATTAAAATCCTAGTTGAATTATCCATGTGTAATTAATGAATTACTAAAAATAGAAATTCAAAAATATGAAATATCCTAGCTTTTCATGATTACCTTTTGTGAGTTTTCAAGCCTTTAAAAATATCTAAAAATATCTCATCCATGCCTATTCATTACAAATCATTAATTCTTGACACCTTTTAAATCTACTGGGGTTAATTAACTCACTTAGGTTAGGTTAAACCTATTCCATGTCTAAACTATACTTTAACTCACCTTGAGTTGGGGTTAGTTCTTAAGCCTATAAATACAAGCCTTTGCCTCTTCATTAAAAGAGTTTGGATAGAGTAAAGTTATAATTCAAGTTTTATAGCAAGAATGAAGTGATAGTGTTATAATTCCAAAATCATAAGCCAAACCACTTCAAGCCACATCAATCATAAGCCAAACCACAAGCCAATGGTGCTAATGTGAGAAGGAGATAACCAAACTCCATTGCCAAAGACTCTTTAAGCACAAGATAAAAAATTCATAAATAAATCACTCAGATCTCTTAAGGAAGGTAAGGTATTTATCATTATTTGCATTTTAGTTGTGCTTTCACATGTATTTTGTTCACTATGCTCCCCCTAAGATCTATGCTTAGATATGTCAACATTTTATTGTGTTGATTTTATTTGATTTGTGAAATGTACACTTGATCTAACCTCTTCCCTATTGTTCAAATTCCTATGATCACAAAATACACCTTATAGTATCTATTCTGGTCAAGTAAATCCATATTGATACCTTATAGTTGTTTAACTAAGTCAAGAATGCTTTCTATATTAACAAAGTTTCTTGGTAACTTATTGGCATTTAGATACATATTTTGATCATCAAAAGTCTCTTATTTCTTCCCTCTAGGTCCTAATGGATTGATAAAAGCTTCAAACTTCTCGATAGGATCAAAAAACTATTGCCATGATTCACTAAGACCTCCTTCAGATGCTAAATGACTAGATAAAATAATGTTATTGGGCATGTCAAACTAATCTTTACTTGTAATATTCTTAATCATGTCTTTATCTTGCATACCACAAGAGCTTATACATGCATCCTCTATATAATCAAATGAATCAAATTCACAACATCCCTTTTCCCAATCATTAAATTATCAATCAATAACCTCTTCTATGATAACATCATCCTCACAACTAAAAACATCTTATTTTATATTTTGTGACCCCATAATTGACATAATAGAGTCCTCCTCTTCATGAAAGTTGTAATCTTTCAAGGTTTTTCCCTCATTGAGATTCATGCTCCCAAAATAACTCTCTTACTAATTCAAGAAAATAGGCTCAAACTATGTTTATTTCTATATTTTTTCTTATTTTGGAGCTAATCCAATTTGTTTCCCTTGAACATATAATGCATGTTGAACCATGAGAGCTTTAGGAGTGATTGTAGTAACATAATTTTGTGCATTAGATGTCTTAGGATATGAGATCTAAGCTTAGACTTGTGAAGTGCCTTAAATGGACTCTTCTATGATAAAATAATCCTCACAACTAAAAACATCCTCTTTTATGGCTTGTGACCCCATAATTAGCATAATGGAGACCTCCTCTTCATGAAAGTAGTAAGCTTCCAAGGTTGTTCTCTCATTGAGATTCATGCTCCCAAAATCACTCTCTTCATAATTCAAGAAAAGAGGCTCAAACTATGTTTATTTATATCTTTTTTCTTATTTTGGAGCTAATCCAATTTGTTTCCCTTGAAGATCTGATGCATTTTGAACCATGAGAGCTTTAGGAGTGATTGTAGCAACATATTTTTGTGCATTAGATGTATTAGGATATGAGATCTGAGTTTAGACTTGTGAAGTGCCTACGAGACTGATAAGATATATTGAAGGGCTGATAAGGACTATCTTTCTACAATTTTTACTTCTTGAAGGTTACTAACTCATTATCAAGGCTTTTTATGAAGTTTTTAACTTCTTAAAAATTACTAGGAATGACTGCAAATGGGATTGTTTGGCTATCCATTACAGGGACAAAGGATGAAATGGGTTGATTGAATAGAGGTTCAGTAAATAAGGGTATTAGAGGCCTAGGTTTTATTTTTCCATCTAAGACTAATTAATTTTCCTCCCTTATGGTGAGCTCATATGCCTTTGGAAGAGTGCTTCCACCTATTGATTAAACCATGACATCAAGATCACTATTTAAAACCCCTATAAAATATCCCTAAATGGTATATTTACTCAATAAACATAAAAATATAAAATACAACACTAAAAACCAATACTTTGATGCCACTAAAAAATCCTAGATAAAGATATTTACTAAAAACACTAAAATTACTACAAATCCAAACTTAACACAAATGGGATATTTACTAAAAACACATAAAACTATAACAGTCCCAACTATAACACGAAGCTCTAATGACACTAAAATATCCCCAAATGGGATATTTGCTTAAAACACACAAACTATACTAACTCAAACTCAACACTAATGCTTTGATACCACTAAAATATCCCAAAGTCGTTTATTTACTAAAAACACTCAAATATATAAAAATCCCAACTATAACAATCTAAATTTAGCACTAATGCT